>APFE031088884.1:5874-27644 GCA_000404065.3 Pinus taeda | reverse complement strand
AACAAAATGATCCCAGGATTCAGGTAAAGAACATAATAAAGTTATCGCCTTATCCTCTGAATCAAATTTCACATCTAGACTGTTTAATTGCACCAACAAGGTATTAAAAACATTCAGGTGATCAGCAATTGAGGTACCTTATTTCATCCGCAAACTGTAAAGCTGTCGTTTCAGGAGAATTCGATTTGTCAAAGATCTCGTCATATAGAGCTTCTCAAGCTTTGACCACAGGCCTGCGGCAGTTTTCTCTGACACAATGTTGAACAGAACATCGTCCGCCAGACATAACCGAATTCCGCTCAGAGATCTATCATCCATCTCATCCCATTCATCCTCCGTCATGGAAGCAGGCCTTTTGTTTTTCCCCAACAGTGCTTTCGCCACACCTTGTTGAACCAGCAGATCGTGCATCTTCACCTTCCAGATCTCAAAATTATTCTTGCCATTGAATTTCTCAATTTCAAACCGGGCACTTTGAGTTTTGGCCATCTTGTATCACAAAAAACACAATAATCTCCAATATCTAACCAGCAAAAAAAAAAAAAATTGCCTATGCCTTTGATTTTTCAAAAAAATCTGCCTATGTCTTTGATTTTTCACAACAAAAAATCTGCCTGTGTCTCTGTACCTTTGCCTTAAAAAAACTGCCCTTTTCCAATCATTTTACAAAATAAAAATTTCTGCCTATCACTAACCTTGCAATGCCCATTCCATGTGCGGCCTTATTTAACAAGCAATTAACAAAACCACACCACCAAGCAATTAAAAAAAAACCGCACCAACAGGCAATTACATTCGGTCAACAACGCACCAACATTCGGTCACTGTGTTTTTTTTTTTAAAAAAAATTGAATCAACTGGATGATGGTTCCAGGGAGAAAATTATTGCCTCATTCATCCATAGACCAGGGAGGTAAAATTGAGTGCTTGGATCAAATCATTCATAACAGTATCTTAATCCCAACGCGGAGGCCTACAAGCTACGACAGTGATAGTTTAACTTTTGGAATTTCAACTGTCAACTCCAAGTTCACGTATAATGAATACAATATAATCTACCTGCCACCTGACTGTTATACAATCTACCATACCACTTTCCATGTGACAATGATAAATTCCCTTCAAGAAGTATAAAAATAAAACCGTCTGCTACTTTTTAAGGCTGGCCAACATCCATCAAATAAAGTGCACATCTCACGAGAAAGCACTGATACCAGCAATACCGTAGTGAACCAGCGGTTTAAAAAACAAAAGGAACGCACCAGCAATCATGTGCAAGTTTAAAATAACGACTCTAATGCGCAGCAACCATGCGCATCATCCACGCACACACCAGGTATTAAGGTTGAACAGTTTTTAAAACAAAAAACAGACCATTCATACCATAAAAACGCTCCACGGCTCCAAAAAACAACAGACAGTGCAGCACCTCTAGGCATCCGCACCACAAACAGCAGACAGCGCAGCACCTCTAGGCATACGCTCCACGCCAGTTTGAAATGTATCCACGCACAGAACAATCCACTTCTCCAGCGCTCCACTTTCAGCAGTGCACTTCTCCAACTTGCTCTGATACCAATTGTTGGATCAGGTGCACAGCAAACTAACAATTAAACAGCAGAAGCACATAAACACAATATTTAACGTGGTTCACCCAACCAATCTGGGCTACGTCCACCAAACATAGGCATCGGCAATTCTCATTAATAAAACAGGAGATTACATCAATGAAACTCTCACACTCTCTCCCAGCTATCCGTATGACAACCTATTTTATAGCAGAGAGAACCTAACTGCTCTCACATCAAATTTAGGATGCATTAATTTGCTCCCAACAACCTGGAGATAATCCAACAACAGATTTTCTATTGTTGTCACACACTGGGATTTTGTCTATTTTGTCTAAAACAGAAAAATCTCAACATTACTAGAACATAAATGTGATTTCTTTGACTTTTAAAAACCCCCATGAAGTTATCTGACCAACCTTCTCGAGTATTACTTGATGTGGAAAAACAATTAACTGGGCTCTGCAATCTGGAGCAATTGGCTGGCTTAAGGCTAGGCACTTCCTCTTTCTCTCGGCATAGGTTAAAAATATGGAAAAAAAATCAAGTGGAGACACAAATTGAATAACCATCGTGCATGTATTCTTCAAGGCAAAGAATCTTAATGATTTTCAACCACACTGTATATATTCTTCAGGTGCAACGACTCCAAAATAATAAAATTAAGGCCCATTCTAAGAATATGAATAGCTGGTACTTCTTTTATCTTGTTGTTGGACTGAACCGAAAATCTCTTCACCTTCAAACATGCCAGCATCGCATCTCAATGGTGGCTCTAATTATTCCTGTGTCGAATGTTGAATGCTTATTCTGCTAGATTGGGTTCACAAATTTAGGTGTTGAGGATTCTGAGGAATTGAGAAAAGTTTATTATGGTGTAATAGTTCCAGATATCCTGTATGACCTGGAAGAGGATCCTTTAGAAAAAAATTACTGAGGCATATAAATAAACACGGCTAGGAGAATAACAACCAGCCATTGACTTGAAGTGTTTAAGACACATATTGATTTACAACGTATAACAATACCAGTTCGACTCCTCCTGCAGTATCAATGTTCAGGATTGATTTTCAGATTCTATTTAATTGAATTACACCATGTGATTTTCAAGCTCTAATGCAGGGCAGTTAGTGATGCTCCACCCGAAAAAATTTAAGCCAAGCAATGGTTTTAAGATGTTCTATGCCCCGCAGTAAAATTAAATTAATGCCTCCAAAAAAACCCACATACCTCAGCAACATAGCGGTTCGATCATGCGTCCTCCTCTTTGTGACAAGGAAAACCCTCAAACTTCTTCTCCTTGATTGATGAAGCCATCCGCCACTCAATTGCTTCTATGCTTAATGGACTAGTTGGAGGATTCAACTAGTCAAACTGCAAAATCCTTGACTGATGTTAAAATATCTATTCGTCTTCGATGCCCAACTCTTTCTTATTTCCACAACGCTCTTGAGAAAAATGTTTTATGCTTCACTGTTGGAGGGACATTCATGCTGCCTTTGAATCATATGAAGAAACAAATGTTCGACTCACATATCCACTACCAGTTGTTAATCGAATAACTGCATAATTGTAGCAAAACCATCATTAAATGTTCTCTTGATTTCTAACATACGATACGACCAACAGAAATCGAACTCCAACAACAACAACAAGAAGCACCGTCAAAATAAAAAGCCTCTACCTTTTTCACACAATTTCGATGCTCATGTAGGCCACACAAAAAAAGTGACTCATGTTGGCAGATAAACCTCCGCTCTGATACCACTGTAAAACACACAAGAGTGGAAACCAAATCAAATGTATATTAATTGATATCAAAAAATTATGTACATGATGTACATATTAATACATATAGGAAACAGTTGAATTAGTTCCCGGGATCTTGGACTCGAATAACTACCCAAACTGACCCAAGGTTAATCTCAAGGATTAGCTATCTAACAAATAATACCCCTACAACAGGTTACATAAAATTTGTCCACGACCTTCCAATATAAGTTGAAAACTAGATTTTTATTGGAACAAGGTTCACATCCACAACAATAGTTCATTTATGAATGGATGTTCGAGTGTTATGATTGGGATTGGATTCATCATGCGTGGTGATCATTTTTTTTTTTTATCTACATTGGATTTTCTTGAAACCATAGATTAGCTCTAAAATACTATTGCGACACTCCAAAATATGAAATCTATGGTGACAAAAATCTTACATTCCCTGTAGAATTGGTGAATGGACTGCTTGTAACACTAATTGGATTGATTCTTTTTTGTGACGAATTCCATGTGTCAAACCATATACCTTCTCTCTACTGCACATGTGTTCCGATTTTTTATGGATATAAGATTTGAAAGACACAACGTGATAAAAATAATAGAATCTTTGAAAGTAAGTTTTGAGCCCCTTTCAAGGCTAAAATTAATCAACGTGCTAATGGCCATAAATGCATGGGAATGTATATACCCATCGTTGGATTTTATCAGGCCAGTTATCTAATAGCGGGCATATACAACCCAGTACATTTATAGCCCATGAGCAGGCTAGTTATTTGTTCCCCCTCCCAACGTCTAGATATGGTAAAATTTGTCTTAGGTACAATGAAAAGACACACGACTACAAAGTTCTCAATTGCAAATTTTCAGCGTGTTTCCGACTTTGGAAGCAGGGTGGGTCTCTCTATGTAAATAGATGATAACAAAGAGGGAGAGGGGCCCAATTGGCCATGTCAATAAGGCCAATGAACTTGCAATTGAGATAAGTTCGGTGTAAATGAAAGCCATGTATGAATTAAGAACTTTCATTGCACTGTTATCTATTGGTTATATTTGTTTTAGATTTATAAATAAAATAATTTTGTAGTCTTTATAACTTTCCTGATATTAAAAAAATATGATGTGAGCAGTTTAGATGAAGAATGACCACTAAAAAATGGTTGGGTCCATACTAGCTTACTAACTTGAAATTTTAGCCTATGAGTGGAGTGTGGAGAAAAGGAGATAAAGTCTCTGTTCAAGACTTAATATGAAGAAGCTGATAGTATTGAAATGCTTATCTAGATGCTTGAAATGCTGACAATTTCAGAAGTTGACTGGCCAGCATAAGGATCAACCTTGGATCAGAAGTTTCTCAACTAATGGTTTTTATTTTTTAGATGCTTGTGAGGGCCCTACAATAGAGGTGTAGGAATTTTGCACTAATGTTTTTTTGTGAAGGATGAATGATTGCCTTGCACAAGTAAAAACAACTCATTTATCGTTCCCAGTAACAACAAAGGTGGTGCTTTGGTTCCTGTTGGATGTATAGTTTCCGACATACCATTAATTTCATATACTGAGAAATTCTTTTAACTAGGCTATAGTTTGGGCATAATTCCAAAAGCCTTGGTATCCATGATAACTACTAAATTGAAAGCTAAAATATTTTATTAATAAAAAATACTCTATTTCCTCAAATGAATGAGATGGTATGCATGCCATTTTGGCCTCCTTCCTACTACATTTTGTTCATTTTGTCAGACAGTTCCTTTCTCTTGTGTTTTGTTCAATGTATTAGTCATTTTCATTACAATTTTAGTGAGTTTGGAACATCCTCATTTTTAAGGTAACAGTATTACATTCTTTTTCTTTTTTAAATTTATTGGGTTTCTACTATGTGGAGTGTGATCAGGCCTCAGCAATTGGCATTGGGTTTCTACTTCGTGCACAGTGGCAAGGATGGAAGAGATTGGACTTGACAATAGGTTCTGCACATGGCATTGTGGGAAAATGAAACGATTGAACTTACACAAAAAAAATACGATTAAGGTAGTGGGGATCCAACCAGGCAGATAAGTCTACAAGGATTGAACTCACAACCACATTTTTCTTTCCAATGAACAAAACCCACCGAAACCATGAAACATAAATCCAGTACATGATAGGAAAATATATTCACATAATTTTATGTCACAATTAAAAAAATTATTATGCTGCCCAGTTCCAACCTACTGTATGTTAAAGAATATAACAAAAAAGAAATAATAATATGATGATCTCCCCAACCAATTACTAGTTCAACCATGTTTTCCTACGGAACTGCAGAATTTCCATTAAAAAAATAGAAAAATATGTCATTGAATGCACAAGCCCTCTGATCCACTAGATCAAATTCCTCGGACCTTAAAGAAAAATCAGGGGCTAAAACACTTGAAAAGCACAACGAACGGGGCCTAAGCTGTGCAACTTACCCATTTATTTTAGCTGGGCTCCTTGGAAGCCAAAATTATTTTGGAGCCAATCTAGTAATTTGAGATGGAACTTGTAACATTCATCTATAATTATTTAGAAATTTCAAATTTATTATGTGATACCACACACACACACACATATATAAACATACACCATATACATATGGTTCTTTGGTTGGATAGTCGTTACATCTGACTTCTTCAAGATATCATGTTATTGATTTCTACATTCTCCTATTCTCCTTGTCTTTCATTAGCTTGACGCTTATGTTATACAACATTATCTATTTCTCCTTGTTTCTCATTGGATCCTTTGTTCAAATCCAAGGCTAACACAAAACCCTCCAGCTTAAAAGTATTGATTAATCTTATGTTTATTATGCCATTGCACCATGCTTATGATCATTTTAATAACATTTAAAGTCCATATCACTTTTCAACCCTTAGAATTCATTATCGATCTTGAAGTATGCATGAAATAGTGTCCTATATTATTAATACAAGGCTTGTGCTTGTAACATCCAATCATATATAAAGAAAAGAACTTTTATATCTATATATATATATATATATATATATATATATATATATAGATAGATAGATATAGATATAGATATATATTAGTATTGCCCTTTATTATGCGCCAAGAAGGAAACTATACATAAACTTATCAACATTGAAATGTTATATTCATAAGCTTATCCATTGTTAATTTATGGTGTGGTTACATAGTTTAGTCTTATGAGATTAATCATGATATGTAATTCCAATGTTAGAAACCCTTGGAAATACATGCTTTTAATTTATTGCAAAGAGAAGTTCTAGAGAGGTCCTGTGTACATGTGTCGGCCAAACTAGTTGGTAGGTGGCTTCAGATCTATCGTTGGGTTAATGTATGATCTATGGTTCATGTGCCTTGGGGTATTATTGGAGTAACTACCTCGTACCCACTAGCGGACTTCAGTCTCATTCGAACCTTTGCTCTAGCGGAGTGTCTCTATGGTATCCAACGAACCCTAGCCCGATATGCAACAGGCTTATAATTTTCCCAACGGACAAGAAGTAACCCATGTTTTCTTGAAATTCTTGGGTACTACAACTTCTTTTTTATCTTTGTATGTTCCTCAAATTTACTCATTAATAGGAGGGTTTCTTTCACAGGTCATGGGTAGCGGAGTTCCAGCAATGACACCCTTATTTTTGTGACTCTCCATTCACGATGGTCTCCCACTGGTATGAGTGAGAAACATATTTTATTGATTAAGGATATTTTAGACAATTCCTTTTTAAGTAAGTTCTACAATATATTGTGTACGTTCTTCTGACTTGGTTTCGAAGAGAGTTCCTCGGGTATGGTTTTCCGACTACCCTAGCTTCATGCAAGCTTTAATTTGGATATTTCCTTCTTCTAACCCTGAAACTAAATTCTTTAGTTTCAATATTTGTGGTTATAGATGGGGGTTTTCTGTTTTGTGCAAATAACTTATGTTCTTCGCAATAAGTATTCCTCATTTGGCATTAAGGGTTTGATTGCTCATGGATCAGGTTTGTCAGATTTTGCAAATGTTTGTTTATAACCCTCTTCTACTACAATCTCCTCCCTGTGAGAGGATTACTATCTCTCGGGACTCTTTTAGGGATTATAGAATTTATGAGCAATTCTTAGGGTGTCAAGGAAACCCTTATTTATTTAAAATTATTTTGTCATAAGAATGCTTAAGGCCACATCTTGTTTTGATTATGAGACAATATTTGCTATTTATCTGTCTCAGCTGCATGTATAAAATCTAGTACCATAAGGTATTCAACTGCCTAGAGCAGATAATTCCACTGGGAAACGGGTTGTAAATTTATTTTAACAATTATTAGGGTTTATACAGACTTCAATATTTTGAAGTTATCATTGTATTGTTTGTTTAATGTTTGTATCTCTTTACATTGAATTTGAAGGCCAGTTTGAATGTGGTTACTATTATTCTCTTTAAAGTTTCCTTCTCATAATTTAAACTTTGATATCTGTTTGAGGTCAAATACAACAAGTTATGCTTTGTTGTATGATAGTTTATCTTATAAAAACTCATCATTTCCATGTGTTAAAACCATACTTTGGGTCCTGGGACTATACATGGGTTGTTGGGTAACCGACAGGGCCTCCATCTAAAGTGGGTACATATTAAGCTTGCTTATTTCAAGGTATACTATTCACACATCTACATGCATGTTACATATTACCATGGACTTCTAGTTTAATTACAGATTCTATCTGTTTACATTTGGGATTACGACCACTATGTTAGATAGGAAACGATTCCTATTACGTTATTATCATTGGCATGGTTGTTGTGATATTCACACCTATGTTGGTGGTTACATTCATCGTCAAACTTATGAACTCGTTTCCTTCAATACTAACATATTTATCTACAAGCATTCAGACCTTTTTTCTAATAATCCTAGTTCCCTTACAGGGAATCCATCGGTTAAAGGATTTACATTCCAATGCTAATGAGTTGGAAAGTTTGAGTTCGACACCAAAGACTACAATCCATATGATTCCCACTATATTGGCAAGAATCATTGTGTGAAGGTGTATTATCCATGGATCCACAGGACATTTCATTGGGCAGAGGAAGATCCTTGGAGAACTGTTACAACTCCTCCAAGCTCAATGAACTAGTTAGTATGGCCAGAAAATTGAAACCTACTCTGCGGGCAGTTGCACCATAGGAAGAAACAACAAAAACAACAATAAGTAGCAAATCCACATAGAACAAAGGCAAGAAGAATATTTCTGAAAACCCAGAGGATGAGAAAAGCTACAAGTTCAAAGAAGATCCTGTCGTTCAGAAATCAACTTTGGCAGTGGAAGAAAAGAGGTAGTAGCACATAAAGAGAGAAGAGCGAAGGAAGAGAGAAAAGAAAAGGTTTAAGGACGCAGAAAGGAAGTTGCAGGAAACGGAGAAGAAGTTGAAAGTAGAGCAGGAGCTAAGAAGGAGAGAGAGGGAAGAGAAGCACAAATAGGAACAAGAAGAAGGGCAAGGCACAATGGTAGAGAAAACTACGCCCATACATATTGAGAAGTTAGAAAATCCAACAGATGAAGAAGTGGGTGAGAAGTTACAAGATCGGGAACTTTCTCAATAGATTAGAAAATGTTTGAAGTAATGGACATGGAGTTGAAACAAGAGCCATAGGACCAAGATACCAACCTCATGCCCAAAACACTCGAGATCGCCTCGCAGTCTCCACCACCTCCAATATCAAAAATAGTCCTGAATGAGCAATGAGAGGTTGTTCTCCTCGATGATGATCCGGTGATGGATGTGTACAGTATATCATTTGTCGAGTTGCAGTAGGAGATTGTATAGGTACAGAGAAATAATTTCCCAGATGATCGTGCATCACCTACATTTATGAAGGAAAGGGTGATAGTGTCAAATGTTAGAAAGCATCCAACTACCCTTGATAATGCCACTATGGCTTATGCAAGAGCCACGAGCTCAAATGTCAAGTTCCTGTTAGCAGAGAATGAATAGATGGCAAAGAACTTGCAAGTGTCCAGGGAAACGTCAGGACAATATGTAGGATCCACTATGGCAGAGATGAGGAAAGCGATACTTGTTGAAGTATCAACTCTTGAGGCCACCATGCATAAACTCTATGATGGATTTGTTACCATGCACAAGGAAGTTGTCCATCTACATGTTTTTCAGCAGCAGAGCATAAATATTGTCCAAACTCTCAAGGACATACATGCTGCTATTGCACACTTGTAGGAATGGACAATGAAGTACAAGGGAGATAGTCTTTACTTGCATAAGATGATGAAACCATACGAAGAGCTAGACAAATCATGGATCCGGATGTTGATCCATAAATATGAGCAAATCTCCCCATTCGTCAGTAGCATATGAGCTTCCTATGAACAGTTGTTTAAGATTTTATATGTCATGGTGAGGACACACAAGATCTCGTCAATCGGTTCCCTCACCCAAACCATTAACAAGAAACAAGTCCAGATGGAGGTTGATAGGTACATGGAGCAGCTAAGGCGAGAGGTCACTAGTGACGACTTGCAGTTGAGCACAAAAACATGCAGAAGTACATTGGTCATCCTGTCATACTCAAGACCATGATGCACATGCTTCAAGATGAGTTGGACAAAGGTTCCAGGACCATATATCTAGAAGTTATGGAGGCAAGATTTTGTTTCCATAAATACATAACCAAGCAATTTGGGGACACCATAGCGTAGTACCAAGCTTGGTATCAGTTCGTCACCAAAGATCATAAAGAGGATGTTTCTAAGTTTGTATTTCCCCAAGCTGAGTTTGTCTTTCCCTAAGCTTCTGAGACATAACGTTTTGTCTTGTTAGGCTGAATCTAGCCTATTTTGTCCCACATGGGTATATGTGGAAAATGTATATTATTTGTAAATATGTTGTAAGTGAAACTCTGAGTGTCATTAGTGGAATGTGAACAGTCACTATGTAATGTAAAGAGTTATTGGTAAATAATTTGAAGATTCGTGAGGGTAGTCAAAGAGTCAAAGGGGAATGTGAAGGGTCACCCCACCCTTTGTTATAAATAGAACCTCATAACTCATATAAAGAGCTTTTGGGAGCCAAGGTTTTGTCTAGGCTTAAGCTTAGAGAAGGCTTGGGAGTATTGTGACGAGCCTTAGCTTCTCCACATTGTAGAGTGAGTACACTTCTTTGGAGGAGTAGGTGGTGTTGATTGTAATTTTCCACTATTGGGGCTAGTGGTTGTTAACGGTATATATATGTATGGAACTTTAACTTATAATAATAATAACTGAGCCAACACACTTTCATGCATATCTTGTTATTGTAGTTGGACTATTCTGGTTTCTTTAGAAATGTATGGTGTGTAACTTACGCATTTTCTTATGAACTAATTTGCGAGCAATTGTATGAATCTTATTGAATGTGTGTTGTTGGATTAACCCATCACTTTGGTTTGTGGACTATTCTGTGTCCATCTTGTGATGTCATTTTGGTCATATGTTCCTTTTAGGCTCCATACTATTACAGGATTCTAAGGGGCACACTTCCTTGTCCCCTTCGTGTGTTATAACCCCCATGCATCTCACTTGACTCACTACAAGGTCAAAAACTTGCTTCTGACCAAATTCATCATACTCATCTCTGCATGCTATCGCGCTCAAGGCACTATATTACCACCCACTGTTGGGACTCCTACTCCAAACAGTCTGAGGTCAAGTTGGGACTTCTTACCGAGGAGATCCCCTTGACGTTGGAGGGTCCAGCACCATCAACATTTCTAGCACTAGAAAGAGGGCCAGATGACAAGTTGAGCCCTCAAAGTCTGTTTTGAATCTCTACACATCATTCATGACTTACATCACAATCTTCACTCTAGCATGTTTTTCTCATGCCCATGATTTCGATGTATCGGAGGATGTCATAGATGACTTGTCACAACTCAAATATGATGGTGAAAGCAGAGAAGCCCTATTAATTCATGCAATTGTGTTTATGGGTTTCTGTGACAGGAATCCCCTCAGACGACATTGCCTATTGTTTGTTCACTTACACATTTGAAAGTTGTGTTAAGCAATGGTGTTTCACATTGCCCCCAACCTCTATACTCTCTTTCAACCACATTATCAATGAGTTAGGTCATGCTTTCTTTCATTTTGACCGTAAAGCACTCAATTACAAGATTTTAAAATTAAGAAAAGCACTCAATGAATCTATTCTGCACTTTTATCAATGCCTTTGTCATCTTTGTTTTGAATTTCAAGAAGATGAAGTTGATTGGAAATTTCTGACTGAAATATTTCAATATCTTCTTCACATATCAAAAACTCCAAACGAATAAGAATCTTTTGAACCCTTCCCATCATAAATATATGTTAGATCTTCCAAATCTAAGATGGACAAGGTTTCTCTTCCAAGTGACCCTCCATCCCCTTCTTATCAAATAGCTCTAGTTGTGTAGGACGAGGTGGGAGAAGTTGCAAGCTGGCGTGTTGAACTGTCACCTCCTCCCGCCCCACCTGATCTAGATTTATGTGCAGATTTGGACTGCACGCCTGACGGTTGTCATGTGTTCTCATTTTCTCAACCTTTTTCCTCTGGTTCCTTTGATCCTTTGGATTTTGGTGTGTTGTGTTCATCCGTTTTGGATTCCACATGTGATGTTCATGAGGACCAAGTTGTGGATGGAGTTGGTGTTGAGAAAGCAACTTGCGCTATCATTTTTCATGAGTATGTGTGGGAATCTGAAAAATAAGTTGCAGTGAAGGATGACCTCCTTCTGTCCGCACCTCATCCACTTTATCCTGACATCTTTTGGGATTCTGCCATTTCTAATTTTTCTTGTGAAAATTTTTCCCCAGATGTTTCCTCTTCTGATCATTCACAGAATGCATAAGATGTCAATCTATCATTTGATTGCGAAGGGGAAAAATATTTCTTCTTGAATCCTCCCGATCCTCCATATTTCATTTCTCAAAACTCAGAGGGTCAATTTTTATTTTTTTTCATCACCCCCTCTATATGATTCATCAGATCATGAGGATGTCGATGTCCATCTCGAATTTTCTAATTGCGGTTGTCGTGATCTTTTCACTCATTCACTTGATCACAATTCTAATTCAATTGTTGTTGATCTTTCTAAGCCACCAGTCTTTGATGATCTACCTGCTAATGAAGTGGAAACCCCTCAGGATGTCGAGGCACTTCAGCCCAAGCTGATGGTTATGTCAGGTTCTTGTAGGTTTGAGGTTAGTTCCACTTTTGATCAAGAAATTGTTTAATCTTCCTAGGATTCTCATCACTCCCTCGTTCACATTAAAAATCAATTTAGTTTACAAATTTCACATCCTCCACCAGAATCACATGATCCTATTTCTCATGCATTGGAGGAATCATACGTAGCAAGCACTGTTGCAAACGAAAATTTTCTTCTTTATGCATGTTTGCTCATTTGTCGAGTTTGAAAATGTGTACATGATTTTCATCCACACGCAATGTGACAAACCACCATGATATGTCTGTAGAGTGCCTTTCATGTGCTTTCAGTATTTTCTTTTCTTTAGATGCATTCAAACTTCGAAAATTTTGGTTTTCATTTCTTTATATTTCTTGTTTGTTGGTTTTCCTGAATATCTTTCTTATTAACCATTCCATCACTTACATGGGTCAACCAATGTGTCAATGGTTGCATTGGAAATATAACTTCACATGAGTAGGCCCATGCTCTTCTTAGCTTAGGAGTAGGAGTAGTATTTTCTTTCATGTTTTGTTTTTGCTTACTTGGTTTTGATTTCGTTTTACTTATTTTATTTACTTGTTTGTTTGTGCACTTGTAGATTAGTTTCCCCATGAAACCGTGTTTGTCTTTTGAGACAAGCAGGGTGAAATACAAGAGGAATTATACAACTATCAACATTTGGTTATATGTATATTCCCTCTCTTTATGAAGATCTTGTGTTTCTTCTAGTCAATGATGCCTTGATGGAAAATACGTTTCTTTTAGAGTGAGTCTTGGTGAAATCACAATGCTTACAGCTTTAACTAGTATCGCCTACTCTAATCTATTTTCTATATTCAGCTAACCCTTGCCAACTCAGTCAAGTAGAGTAAGGTGAAGCAGGAAAACCTTAACAAGTATGTTAGAGGTATATATAAACATTCTTCTCTGAAGGGACAACCTCTTCTGCTCTCAATAAGTTAGGATCCATCTTCTGCCTCGTGAAATAAATAAGTGCCTACACACAATCTTTGAAAAATAAAAAATAAAAAATAAAATAAAGGTGAAAGAAGAGAAAGGCTTCCTACATAGAGATGTGAAACAAGTGACTCCTTCGGGGTACTATCTAGGCTCACTGGTAATGAAGCAATGCTTGTGTTCCTGAAGTGACTCTTTCATGGTACTTTTCAGGCCTGCTGGCAGCAGAGCAACACCAGAGATGAAAGTAAAACTCTGACAATCTATATTACTTCAGCATAAATATACCCTTCATCCCTAATCAAAACAACTCAATTGACTTGGCTTCGTATGTGTGCTGCTGATAAAAGAGAATGGTAGGGACTACATCTTTAACTCAAGCTAATGAATAAGCCACGATCATCAAATAATCAAACAATACATCTAGAAGAGTTAGACTCGATCTACATGAGACATGGTCTATACAGAGAGTTGGAGTTCTACCAGTGTATCGCCAATGTTGTAGCGGTTACAAACACCCTCCAAAATTTTTCCTATGCTTCGTTTTGGAGCCTCCCTTCTAAAATCTGAGTAGCTTATATCGCACTGAATCGGGTACTTGTGCTTTCCTTTAGCTTTATATTTTTCTTTATGGTTTGTGTTTTCTTGCTTTATTTTTTGTCTAACCACAATCCTATCTCTTGACTTGGTTGTAACTTGGTTGTAACTTGGTTCTAGGCATGCCTGAGTGAGTTACACAATCCTCGATGGAAACCATCCATGCTCTTGGGAAATGCGGAGTTCAAGTCAATAGTGAGACTTCATCTCCAGAATTGCACAGACCCAGTTGGCATCTTTCCTTCAGATGGGAAACTATGCAGAGCATGAGAGGCATTCAGAGCCACTCATCCCATAGATTGCACAGAAGCTTTCCCTCAGCAGCTTCTCAATGCTAGTGTTAGTGAGTTGCCCAGTTCTCCCCAGAACTGCAAAATCTCTCCGAGCATGCATGATAGATTTTTCTTAAGAAAAAAAAAAGAAAAAAGCAAAAAAAGCATCCCTAGAAAATAGGAATCTATTTTTAGCAGTCTAGAGGTGGCACTTGAGTTATTTTGGAAACTGACACCAAGTGTCACTTTTTCCTAGATTTTTGGCCTTCACATCATTAACCTTAAATCAACCCAATCTATTTAATGGACACTACCAGAGCTCATTTTTCACATTTAATATTGGATCTCTAACATTCCTGAGGAGATCTAGGAACCTTCGGCACAATCATCGCAACTTTTCCAGGTAAGTCTTGCTTTTCTAGTCTTTTGTTTCTTTCTCTGTCGCTTTTATTTCCTTGGCTTGTGAGAGTGTTGTTTTACCCTTTTTATTCAATAAACCCTGGCATTTTGATTTTTTTTAATCTTGTAGAAGTGTAGTTTTAAGTTCTTCACTTCCTTTCCCAAGTGTCACATGCATTACCCAGTTTTTTCACTAATGGTCGTCATTGTGGCGACTCTCTCCACAAGCTTCATTGTTATTCAGTTTGATTGATTCCTGCACTTGTTTTGTTTGTGTGCATCATCATTCACTCAGATCTGCACCAACCATCACTTACACTTCCAAATCTGCTCTTTCATGTTGCCATTAGGCATATCTGGGCTTCCTTGGCCCAGATCTTTCTCCTCCCTGGCATGCATTGCCGATTTCTAGATCTCAAAGCTCTGCCTTACATCCAAGAATTCCACAGAGGCTACCAAAGCCTGGATCCAACTACACACTACACAGTTCCAGGAGCCAATCCTAACCTTGGCCACTGGGATTGTGCAATGCATAGTCCCAGCTAGCCCAAGCCAAAATGAAATGTGCATTGCAAAATTCCACTCAGTGGCATGTCCCCATTGGCAGTTGGGATTGCACAATTCATACAACCAGATGGCAGTCAGTCACCTGTGAGAGCCAAAATTGCATAATTATTCCTAACAGTTGCCTAATTCATTACTTCATCTATTCTTGAAGTGCTTTTTGTTTCAAGCTAACATTTGCATGCCATGAGTGTCCTCTCTGTCTCCAGGTACAAAAATTGTTGAGCAACTTTCCAATAGTACAGGTAACATGGCTTCCAAGAAAGTTGCATCAAAGGATATTGTCAAGAGTAGCACTTGAGAAGCGGTTGAGAAGGTGTCAGTGAATTTTCTAGTCTATGCAGACACACAGTTGTTCATAAAGAAGGGCATGAAGATAACATGGTATGAAATCAAGGATATCTTTGCATGGAACATCAAGGAGGATCTAGAATATTAGTAGGTCTATGTCAAAATCCACTGGTCAGGCTTACATAAGGTTGCATGTAGGTACCCCGCCTTCCGATGTGCCCATATCATTCACTAGATTGTCCCTCACACAGATCCAGAGACTATGATATTGAGAAGTGTCAGTGGAACAAAGATTGCTACCTTCAGGACTGATAAATATCATCAGATGTATCACTTACCTCAGTCGGTGAACCGCATGGATGCACTTTTCTATGCCACCCACAATTATTTGAATACCAAAGACATCATAAAGTGATGGCTGAAAGAGTTGTGAAAATTTAGATCGAAACCCACTCATGTTTACAAGGCTAAGTCACTCTAGAAGGCCTACCAAGTCTTGGTCATATTTGCATGCCAATTGTATGGTCAAGGGAGCACGAAGACCTTTCCACAAAATTGGGTGGTTGTGTTGGACCAGTTGGTGAACGATGGAAGCCCATTCAACTGTTTAGATATATTTCCTCTTCAATTGAAAATGCATGTGACTAACACTCAAAATCCTCCCAAGGATGAGCAAGTGAGATTCTATATGTCCACATATATACTTGATGCAATCTGTGCCAAGCATAATTTTCCTCACATGGGTTGGACATGGACACCATCAGAGACTACCGTGAATATTTATTGCAAGTTGCTTTATGATTGCAGCTACCAAGGAGTCATGGAAAGGTTGACTGACCATTTCGTCATCCTGGTTTATACCTTGATATTTGAGAAGGATCCACCTTACATGTCCCAAGAAGCGATGGAGTAAATACTCAACATTGTAGATTAGTATGCCTCACCTGATGGAACCTTCATCAGGATGTTTGGCAGAGAGAAGCCTCTGCATGGTATACCAAGGTTTTCCATGGACAAGTTGGTCATGCACGAAGTTGCATATCACATTTCCACAGGGTTATCAGCAGGGCTGCATAGGAGGAAGAAGGCACCATGGCCTGCTCTTCCTTTTCGGATTGGATTTTACAAGATCAAGAGCTTGAAGAATGAAGATGTTGAGGCTAAGGAGTCATAAAAGTTTGAGTTCAACACCAAAGACTACAATTCGTATTATCCCCATTGTATTTTGAAGAACCACTATGTGAAGGTGTATTATCCATGGATCCACAAGACATTTCATTGGGCAGAGGAAGATCCTTGGAGGTACTGTCACAACTCCTCCAAGCTCAATGAACAGGTCAGTATGGCCACAAAATGGAAAGTTTCTCTATAGGTAGTAGCATCGCAGGAAGCAACAACAATAGCAGTAATAAGAAGCAAACCAGTGTAGAAAAAAGGTGAGAGGAAGATTTTCGAAAACCCATAGGCTAAGCAAATCTACAATTTCAAAAATACCCTCTCGTTGAGAAACCAACTTTGGCAATGGAGGAAAAGAGGCAGTACCACAT
The DNA here is from genome assembly GCA_000404065.3 of Pinus taeda. Lineage (NCBI taxonomy): Eukaryota > Viridiplantae > Streptophyta > Pinopsida > Pinales > Pinaceae > Pinus > Pinus taeda. The sequence goes on along the minus strand of APFE031088884.1, from coordinate 10,458 downwards.
AAAGAGAGTAGAGAGAAGGAAGAGAGAAAATCAAAGTTTGGAGGAAGCAGAAAGGAAGTTGTAGGAAACAGAGAAGAACTTGCAAGACGATTGGGAGCTGAGAAGGAGAGAGAGGGAAGAGAAGAAGAAATAGGAACAAGAAGAAGCGAAAGGTGCAATGACAGAGAACATTGTGCCCATACAAGCTAAGGAGTTAGAACAACCAGCAGATGAAGAAGAGGGTGAGAAGTTGCAGGATCGGGAACTTGCTCAGAAGATTGAGAAAATGGTTGAAGTAATGGACATGGAGTTGGCATAGGAGTAATAAGACCAAGATACCGACCTCATGCCCAAAGCACCTAAGATCAACCTATAATCTCCACCACCTCGAGTATCAGAAGCAGTCTTGAGTGAGCAAGGAGAGAATTTTGTCCATGATGATGATCTGGTGATGGAGGTGTACAATATATCATTTGACAAGTTGTAGCAGAATATTGTACAGGCGCAAAGAAATAATTTCCTTGATGATTCATGCATCACCTACATTTATGAATGAAAGGGTGATAGTGTCAAATGTTAGAAAGCATCCAATTGCCATGGTCAATGCCACTATGGTTTATCCAGGAGCCACGAGCTCAAATGTCAAGTTCTTGTTAACAGAGAATGAACATATGCCAAAGAACTTGCAAGTAGCCATGTAGAAGGCATAACAATCTGTAGGATCCACTATGACAGAGATGAGGAAAGTGATACCTGATGAAGTATCAACTCTTGAGGCCACCATGTGGAAACTCTATGAAGGATTTGTCACTGTGCATAAGGCGGTTGTCTATCTACATGGTTTTTGATAAAGGAGCATAAATATTGTCCAAACTCTCGAGGAAATACAAGCTACTATTTCACATGTACAAGAATGAACAATGAGGTACAAGGGATCCCTTATTTAATTTCATATGATGATGAATTCGCAGACAGAGCTAGAAAAAGCACGGATCCGGATGTTGATCCAGAAATATGAGTAGCTCTCCCCGTTCGTTAGTAACATACACGATTATGATGAATGACTATTTAGGAGTTTGGATGTCATGGTGAGGAAACACAGGATACCATCAATTGGTTCCCTCACCCAAGCCATTGAGAAGAACCAAGTTCAGTTGGAGGTTGACAAGTACATGGAGCAGTTGAGGCGAGAGGCCACTAGTGATGACTTCGAGCTTATCACAAAAAAAATGCAGAAATACATTGATGGTCCTCTCGTACTCAAGACCATGCTAGACATGCTCCAAGATGAGTTGGACAAAGTTTCCAGGGCCATATACTCATAAGCTATTTAGGCAAGAATCTATTTCTAGAAAGACATCACCAAGCAGTTTGGTGACACGATAGTGCAATATCAAGCTTGGTATCAGTTCGTCACCAAATATCATAAAGAAGATGTTTCCGAGTTGGTCTTTCCCCAAGCTTCTGAGTCATATTATTTTGTCTGGTTAGGCTAACTCCAACCTATTTTTTCCCAGATGGGTATATGTGTAAAATGTATATTATTTGTAAATATGTTGTAAGTGAAATTCCAAGTGTCATTAGTGGAATGTGAACAATCACTATGTAATGTAAATATTTATTTGTAAAGAAGTTGAAGAATCATGAGGGTAGTCAAAGAGTCAAAGGGAAATGTCAAGGGTCACCCAACCCTTTGTTATAAATAGAATCTCATAACTCATAGAAAGGGCTTTTGGGAGCCAAGTATTGCGACGAGCCTTGGCTTCTCCACAACGCAAAGCAAGTATACTTCTTTAGAGGAGCAAGCAGTGTTGAATGTAATGTTCCACTATTGGGGCTAGTGGTTGTCAATGGTATATGTATGGGTGAAAATTTCACTTATAATAATAATAACTAAGCCAACACACTTTCATGCATATGTTGTAACTTATTGTAGTTGGACTATTTTGGTTGCTTTAGCAATGCATGTTGTTTATCTTACACATTTTCTTATGAACTAATTTGTATGCAATTGTATGAATCTTGTTGAATGTGACTGTTGTATTAACCAGTTATTTAGGTTTTTGGATTATTCCTCTTCTAGCTTATGATTCCATTTCGCTCGTGTGTTCCTTTCAGGCTACGTACTATTATAGGTTTCTAACGGGCACACTTCATTCTCCCCTCCCTGTGTTAGAACCCCCATGCATCTCACTTGACTCGTTACAAGGTCACACACTTGCTTCTGACCAAATTCATCATACTTATCTCTGCGAGCTATAACGGTCAAGGCACTACATTACCACTCATTGTTGGCACTCCTACTCCAAATGGCCTAAAGTCTAGTTGGGACTTCTTACAGAGCAGATCACCTGAATGTTGGCATGTCCAACACCGTCAACGCATATTATGTTCATTTATATTATGCTTGGATGAATTACAACTCGGTTTGGTTATGAAAATTAAGATCTAAAGGAACTTGTAAATGCATAAGCATACAAATTCAAATATAAAGGGAACTTGTATATGAAACTATTCATAAGGAATTCTAATTTTAATGCTTGCACATATTTCAATAATAATAAAAAAATAGTTGGCCTTTACATTAATCATATTCAAAGGTATTTGAAGTCTTGATTTGAAATTCCATGAGATTTTTATACTTGTAGCTTTGATAATTGAAGAGACAAAGTATGTGTTGGGAATTTTGGGTTGGATCTAAACTTGTCATATTAAACTTATTTATTTCTTTATGCAAATTCAATTCAAAAATAAGAACTGTGGTCAAGATTATTTCAAAAGGACTTATACTATGTAACCCTTCAAAATAAATTTGAAGGGGCACCTTGTGAATTATTGTGATTAAAATAACATCAATCTTGATTTTGATTTTTTGGATTGTGGGAGTGAGAAAATATCTCAGAAGCTATATCATTCATATTTGATTTGATTTGACACACAAGCTTCTACACCACATGTTTAGTTTCATATCTAAATAGAACCTTTTTTTTATAGAGTATGGTATTGCATCTTTGATAAGTGCTACTTCAATAAGAATTTGAGTTTGGGATTTTCAAAATAACATAATTATTAAAATATTGTCTCGTAGCTTCATTTTGAGTATTGGTTATGAAGGGAGTTTTCATATAATAATAATTCAACTTTTATGTAGATTTAAATCTAAAAGGGACTCATGAAAAGGGGTATTTTGAAGAGGGTGTTCCTTTGAAAAGTGACAGTTAGTTATTTCCACGCTGAGAGTGCAATAATTTGATGAATATATAATTTGAGTGAAAGCATTGTTATTGCACACTTAGAAGATTTGGAATATTTATTTTGGTTTATAGTTTGCAATACGAGCTAGTGAAGGATCATGTTAGAATTGGATGTTTCCTTGTGCATGGAGTGTGAGAGGATTTTACAGTGTATGGAATGACTAGGATCTCATCTCCTTTGTCCTTCAAATATTGAGTTTACATATGCTTGGTCAATGATCAAGTTTCTGTTTAATCGGTATCTAGGGTTAACATTTTGATAATTAGGGTTTTCTCTTTACTTGCCAATAATTAGAGTTTAATCTGGATTTTATTTCAAATTCCATTGAATTGTAGAATTAATGTTTATGGATTCATTTCTAAATTTTTCTTTTGAGTGTAGGATTAGAGCAAGGATTGACTAGTGCAGGAATTCGAAGGTGTGAGCAGTTTCCAAATTGGATTAAGGTTTTGTTTTGTAGGTTCTGAAAGTCTCTCTCTGGAATTTCTAGTGCTACGTCGCAAAGTCCACGAACCCTAGATTGATAATTAATGGTAGTCCATTAATCCACCATATACTACATCCAACAATATTATTGTATCTAACTGCTTCTAGAGCTGATACCATGTAAGTTATCAGATTGGTCACAAGAATTCAAGATAATCTCAATGAGACTCATCTTAATGTTGCAAAGAGGGTCTTAAAGTACCTTCAAGGCACTCTTGATTATCGATTATAGTATCCCAAAGGAAAAAATTTCAATTTGATTAATTTTACTAATGTTTATTGGACTATTAGTATTGATGAAAATAAAAGTACTTTAGGAGTAGCTCACTTTTTGGGAGATTGTTTGGTTTCTTGGGAAAGCAAGTAACAAATATCCATCTCTTTGTCCACAATTGAAGTTGAATATATAGCAACAAACACTTGTTGTACACATATATTATGGATGAAGAAAACTCTTCAAGGCATGCATGTTGAGTACAAAGAGCCTCTTCCCATCATGGTAGACAACACAAGTGAAATAAGAATCTTCAAGAATCCGGTTCTCCATTTTAAGACCAAGCACATTGTTATAGGCCATTTTGTCACATCTGGTCAACAGGCCTACAAACTGGATCCATCATCATCCATGAGCACCTTATCATCATCCCTACACAAATCCCTAAGCATGAATCTCTCAAATCCTTGAGTTTTTGACCTTCACTGCTTCATTTTAGTGTTTTTAAGGCCCAACACCTTAGTCCTTTAGGGACCTTCTTTGAGTGGAAGGTTTCTCTGTTCCACACCTGCTCTGATCATAGTAAGTTTTCCCTTATTGGGGGTGCGTTGATCAAGAAAATTCAAAAAAATATATATATATATATATTG
>APFE031088874.1:0-15278 GCA_000404065.3 Pinus taeda | reverse complement strand
GGGTGGAGGCCCCCATACAACAATTCTCCAGCCTTATTTTCGTCACCTCCTACTCAACCACAACTTTACACCCTACTCCACCTAAAAAACCTCAGATGCCTACCCAGCCAAATTTAAACTTAATCAATAGACAGGCACAACAAGTATACAATGGAGAGGCATCCTATCCTGATTATGCAATGGAGATTCAGGAAATCAACCTAAAATCTAGGAGAGTACTTCCGGACAACCAACCTCCATCTCCAACTAGGGAGAGTGAGAAGGAAAGAGAGGAAAGCATGCCTAGAGTGAATCCACTTTGCTTTCCTAAGAGATTAACTCATCCAGTTCAACCTACCACAGAAGAGAATGAACTTCTGGGTGAATTGAAAAATATATGTGTCAAAATTCCACTTCTCCAAGCAATGAAGGATGTACCTATTTGCAAAAAATTTATTAAACAGAAGCGTTTCAAACATCTAGGGAGGTGAAAAAGAGACACCCCTACCATTAATGTCATTGTATAGTTGTTCGACTTAATGTTGGGACAGGTAATTTTCCCAAAGTATTTAGACCGTGGAAGCCCTATAGTAGATGTGCATGTCAATGGCACCATTGTCCCACACACCTTGATTGATCTTGGGGCTACCATTAATGTAATGACTAAGGACACCATTCTCAAGCTCAATCTCCAGCGTTCATTGAGAAAGGCCACAACAATCTTGCAACTTGCAAACCGTTCCAAGCATTTGGTCTTATACACTCCTACTTAGCCATCTTTAGAATATAACTTACCTTTATGGCTAGAATAGGAGGAAGAAGATGAAATCTACTCAACCCAACTCTATAACCTAGAGACTGCCATGTGAGGGGGACAACCAGATGAAGATGATTTGATTAAACACATACTTTGAAGTCCAACTCCCAATACCTTGTCATTAGAGGAAGTAGTAAATGAAACCAAGAGAAACCATCATATTGATATATTCTAATTTGATTCAAACACTACATGTGTCAAAACAATAGAATCCATCCCTGAGAGAACTTTGAAAATCAACCCCTCTTTCTGTACAGCAAGAAGAAAAGTTGTGCAACATGCTAAGGGAACATATGGATGACTTTTCTTGGAATTACAAAGAAATGAAGGGAGTGCACCCCTCGGTGTGTACTCACCACATTTATATCAAGAAAGGTTGCAAACCAGTCTGACAACCCCAAAGGAGAATCAATTCATCTCTCAACGATATAGTCAAAGAAGAACTACAAAAGCTACTGGATGGAGGATTCATTTACCCTATCTCAGAAAGTGAGTGGGTTTCTCTTGTCTTGTTGGTACCAAAGAAAAATGATAAGTGGAGGATCTCTGTCGATTATAGAGAGTTAAACAAAGCAACAAAGAAGGACCATTCCCCTCTACTTTTTGTTGATCAAATGCTAGATGGCTTGCTAGGGAGAACATTGTTCTCTTTCCTAAATGGGTTCAGTGGGTACAATCAAATATAGATCAGCCCAGAGGACTGGAATAAAACCACCTTCACCTATCCTTGGGGTACTTTCACTTATAGCTTCCTTCTTTTTGGCCTATGCAATGGCCCTTCCACTTTCCAGAGGGCAGTCCTGAGTATCTTTGTCGAGCTAGTCCACCATGCCGAAGTGATTTAAATGGATGATTTTACACCCTATGGGTGTGACTTCCAGGAGGCTCTGTCCAACTTGGGTAAGGTGACAAACAAATGCATTGAAATGAAGTTGTCCCTTAGTCCCGAACAATGTGAGTTCTTAATGATTGCAGGGACTATTCTAGGTCATTCATTATTCCATAAAGCATTGCAAGTGGACCCAAATAAGATAGCCATCATCCAAAGCGTCCCACCTCCACAAAAGTAGAGGAATGTCAGAATTTTTCTAGGTTTATTTTGATAATATATGAGATTTATAAAAGACTTTAGCAAGTTAGCTTCTCCTTTTTTTGGGTTATTAGCCAAAGAATCTGAATTTATATGGTTAGAAAGCTATCAAGAGGCCTTGGACACCCTAAAGGATAATTTGACCACTTCACCTATTCTCCGAGGCCCAAATTTAGCCCTTCCTTTCCATATAAATGTTAATGCCTCTCACAAAGCCATAGGAGAAGTTCTAGGCTAGATATATGCCAAGTTACCTTATGCCATTTACTTCATCAGTAAGAATCTCTCAAAATCTGAACTAAACTACATAGTGACTGAAAAGGAGCTCCTAGCTATTATGCATTCATTGAATAAATTTAGGCATTACATTACAGGTTGTACATATTGACCATGTTGCAATTAAATACATGATTAAAAAGGATGATGTAAATTCCCAGATTATTAGATGGCTACTTTTATTACAACAGTTTGATCTAACTATTATTGATAAGCCTCGCAAGGACAATGTTGTTGCAAATTTTTTATCCAAATTGACTTTGCTTGCAAGAGAGGAAGGCATGGTTGATGAATAGTTACCACATGAACACTTATTCACCATTTCAATTCTCTCTCCGTGGTTTTCTGACATAGAAATTTACCTGGTGTCTACACAGTTTCCACCAAATTTGTCCTCCAAAGAAAAAAACAAGATTGTGAGGAAGAGCACCCCATTCACTTGGATTTGGGCAAACCTCTTCGAACTAGGCCCAAACCAAATGAGAATATGTGTCAAGAATGTGGAATACTTTGACATCCTTTTGAACTCTCATGATGGGCTTTGTGGTGGTAACTTTGCAGCCAAAAGGACAACATTCAACATGCTACAAGTTTCTTATTACTGGCCCACTCTTCACTAGGATGTGAGGAGGTATACTAGTCATTATGATCAGTGCCAAAGGATGGGGAAACCTATTGGAAGGGATGAAATGCCTCTGAAACCTCAAGTGACTTTCGAGCCATTGGACAAGTGGGGCATGGATTTCATTGGACCCATTCTACCTCCATTCAATGAAAAGCAGTACATCATAGTGTGCACTAACTATTTGACCAAGTGGGCTGAAGCTAAGGCCATCAAAGCAACAATAGAAGAGAGAGTGGTTGATTTCTTAAGGCAAAATGTATTTTTTAAGTGTTGTTACCCTAGAAAACTGGTCACTGATCAAGGCAATCAGTTTACATATCACATGAGTGAAAATTTGTTAAGTCATCAGAAGATCAAGCATAGAACATCCACTCCTTACCACCCACAAGCTAATGGGCAAGTGGATGTAACCAGTAGAGTGCTGGAAGGCATTTTGATGAAGGTGATTAATAAAACATAAAGGACTGGGAAAATAGGTTAGTTGAGGCCACTTTGGCCTATAATACCACCTGGAATACCAGCATTGGATTCACCCCCTATGAGCTAGTCTATGGAAAGAAGGCCCTATTGTCCATTGAATTTGAAGACAACACCTTACGAATGGTAGCACAACTAGATCTAGATCTCACCAGGGCACGATAATAAATATTTCTCCATCTAAATGGATTAGATGAATTTAGAATGTAGGCCCTCCTTAACACAGAGGTGACTCAAGTTCGGAGAATGGTTTGGCATGCTAAGAACATGGCACAGGGTTACCCCCGTACATACCCATAATATGCATAAATATGCATAAATCTGTTGTCCCAGGTAATTGACTCTCGAAGGAGTCAAATATTCCTTATACTTGGTTAAGGCCCCTTTTAAAAATTCCTTTTATATCTAAAACAATTGCCCTGCCAAACTTCCCATCAGGACTCTTTTACTCTATCAGGACTCTATCACCCCTTAAACTTCACATAGGACTTTATTAAAGTCTTATCCTTTAATTCCTTCCTATAGGCCTTAGACTGGGCACTCCGCACTATGCCTACAAGATGGTGCAGTACACACAAAGGAAGTTTCAATGATTGGCACGAATGTAGGAGAATAATGAGAGCATGATTTGGGAAGCCTATTATGTGACTTACATACCAGCATGATGGACAGAATGATCTGCGCACACATCCGGCCAAATGGGCGCTGGCCTATGTAAAAAAGTGCCAACCAGAGCAAGTACACCTGTACTCTACACTAAAGTACCTGGTCAATAAGTGTTGGGTTGTGTTATATTCTTTCCACGTAGTTAACAGGGGGTTTGAAGGGCACTTGTAACCCCACTTTATGGGGTCTAGGGCAGCGCCCCAGAAAATTTTTGTTTTGGACCCTACATTAGGTTGTGCGGACCCACCTATGGTTCTGTGCATGATTTTCGCACATGTTTTTGAATGTGATGGTTTTTTGTGCATGTTATTGGATGCAATGGTTTTTAGTCCATGGTATTGGATGCTTTGACATGTATAAATATGTATTGTAACATTGAAATGAACATAACGAAAAGTCAAGCTGGTAGTCCCAGTTTCGGGATCCAGGGGAAAATATCTACGTATATGTGTTTTATGTGTTATGATCTCACATTGTTTGCTTTCTATGTTTTAGAATTTGTATGCTGGTAATTTCTGTACAAGGTTAAAACCTACATTTGGTATCAGAGGTGTTTTGGCTTCAAGGGGACACCTTTGTTACTGAAGGGTTTCGCTCGGGCCTGTGGTAGAACCTATTCAATGGGAGATCTGTGAGATCGATTCTGGTGGTGAAAGAAGATGGAAAGCAGTGGAAAGATAGAGATCAAGAAATTTAATGGTCAGAGTTTTGAGTTGTGGAAACTGAAGTTGGAGGATCTTTTGGTGTATAAAGATCAGTGGATTGCGGTAGATCCAGGTACTAAACCAATGGGAGTGAATGATGAAGAATGGAAAAAGTTGGATCGGAAGGCAAAGAGCACAATATGATTTTGTGGCTCAGATTCAGTATTAATGAATGTATCATGGGAAGCTACGGCAAAGGCTCTGTGGGACAAGTTAGGGACTTTGTACCAATCTAAGTCTCTACTGAATAAACTATTCCTGAGGAAAAAGCTATATAACCTGAGGATGAAAGAAGGAGACTCGATGACAGAGCATCTGACTGCATTTAATACTGTGGTAAGTCAGTTAGCATCTATTGATATTAACATTTCAGATGAAGATAAGTGCATCAGTTTATTGTGTTCTCTACCAGATTCGTGGGATAGTTTGGTTATTGCAATAAGTAAGAATGCAACTGCCTTGCATTTTGATGAAATAGTCTCATCCTTGATGACGGAGGAGATGAGATAGAAAAATATGGAGAGCCAGAATGGTGATGCCTTGTGTGTACGAGGACGGTCCTAGAACAGAAACAAAAATAAGTCATCGAGTGGGAGATCTAAATCTAAAGGGAGATCTAAATCTCTAGGAAAACCTGTAAAGGTGGTATGCTGGAAATGTGGAAAGGAAGGGCACTACAAAAGGGACTGTAATTCTAAAGCTCCTGACAAAGGAAAGGGATCTGATGAGGCTCCTTCTTCAGAGGCGAAAACCACCTTAGATGAAGGTGGGGATGTGTACTTGGCTTCTTCAAGTACACATGTAGATAATGGGGCATGGTTGATTGACTCATGTGCATCCTTTCAATTCACTCCCCATAGAGAGTGGTTCTGCGAGTATGAGAAATATGATGGTGGTGATGTGTTATTGGGGGATGACAGGAAGGGTAGAATCATTGGTCATGGAAAAGTAAAGTTGAAGTTGCAGGGTGGAAGGGTTAGAACACTTTCAAGTGTTCTACATATTCCTGCATTGGCTAGAATCATGATTTCTATAAGCAAGATGGATGATGTAGGTGTCAAAATAGTGTTCGAGAAGGATACCTGCAAGATGGTTCGGGGAGCATTGGCATTGATGAGGGGAGTTTAGACTGGAATTCTGTACAAGATGCAAGGTAGCACTACTGTTGATGGGTGCAACAATTCTGTGGTTCCTGAAAGTGGAGCAGAAAATCTAGTCGTCTCTAGAGAGAGGACTATGCTGTGGAACCAAAGGCTTGGACATATTGGAGAGAAGAACCATGCTGTGGAATCAAAGGCTTGGACATTTTTTATTTCTATGAAAATTGTGTATATGGGAAGTAGAATCAGGTGAGTTTCCCCTCTGGAAGTAAGAGGGTGAAAGAAATATTAGAACTTATGCATAGTGATGTGTTTGGACCTGTGAAGGTTCCATCACTGTGTAAGTCTTTGTACTATGTATCATTTATACATGACTTCTCAAGAAATACATGGATATATTTCCTTAAGAGGAAATCTGAAGTCTTTGATAGGTTTAAAGAATTTAAGGCTCTGGTGGAAAACTAGACAGAGAAGAAGATAAAGGTGCTGAGCACAGATAACGGTGAAGAGTTTTGTTGTAAGGAATTTTAAGAATTATGTAAGAAGTGTGGTATAGAATGGAAGAAGAATACTCCATATACACCTCAACAAAATGGAGCTGCGGAAAGAATGAATAAGATGTTGATGGAAAGGGAAAGAAGCATGCTCAGTGGTGTAAGGTTAGGACAGGAATTCTAGGTAGAGGTGGTGGATACTGCATGTTACCTGGTCAATAGGTCATCTTCATTAGCGTTGGAGGATAAAGCTCCACAAGATGTATGGACTGGTAAGAAACGCTCTCTTTCACATCTGAGGGTATTTATATGTGATGCATATGTACATGTCCGAAAGGAGAAACGAACCAAGCTGGATAGTAAATCTGAAAAGTGCATCCTTATTGGGTATAAGGATGGTTTAAATGGTTATAAGCTTTGGAACCCAGTCACATGGAAGGTTATGTACAACCAGGGTGTGGTGTTCAGAGAGGTGAAAGATGTTATTAAACATGAAGTCTAATGAAAGGAGCCTGAGAAGATAGAGTTTGCACTAAAGGAGAAAGAATTAGATTCTACCACAGAGGAGGAATCAGAAGATCAAGAGCCACAAACTCTGGCTGTGAGAAGATTAGTTCAAGAAAGAAGGCATCCTGAAAGGTATAGTCCATCTTCTTTCTGTTAAAATTTTTCTTTATTTCTTACTGACGATGATCCCAGAACTGTGAAGGAAGCTGTAAATTTAGAGGATGAAAAACTATGGAAAGAGGCCATGGTTGATGAAATGGCATCTTTGCACCAAAATGAGACTTGGGATCTGGTGGAGTTGCTAACTGGAAGGAAACCCATTGGCAGCAAATGGGTGTTGAAAAGGAAGACAAATGTAGAAGGAAAAGTGGAGAAATACAAAGCTCATTTGGTAGGAAAAGGTTATTCCTAGGTGCTGGGAATTGGTTTTGGTGATATTTTTTCTCCTGTTGCCAAGGTAACTTCTATTAGATTAATTTTATCTATTGCTGCTAATTTTGATTTTGAGGTAGAATAGATGGATTTGAAGACAACATTTCTTCACAGGGATCTAGAAGAGGAAATCTACATGAAGCAACCTGAAGGCTTTGCAGCGAAGGGTAAGAACGAACTAGTATGCAAGTTAAAGAAGTCCCTGTATGGGTTAAAACAGTCGCCAAGGATGTGGTATCAAAAATTTGATACATTTATACGGGGACATGGCTTCACCAAAAGTAAAGAAGATCACTGTGTATTTTAAATTAATTGGTGACCATGTTATTTATCTAGTCTTGTATGTGGATGATATGTTGCTGGTTGGAAAGTACAAAGAAATTATCCAGGATTTGAAGACCCAATTATCCTCTAAATTTGACATGAAAGATCTTGGTGCTGCAAACTATATTTTGGGCATGGAAATTAAAAGAGAAATCACAATTTGCTTTGACTGTTTGGTTCTAATATAGCTACCTGTCTTAGTGGCACTAGCAGATCAAAGAGACACTTGCTTTCCTGGAAACACTTCCCACCAAACCAAGGCAGTGCCTCCAAGGCATAGGCTTGTCAGCTTAATCTTGATCTTGTCTAAGTTGATATTATGCACTCTACAATCATCATCAATTTGTCTAATCCAATTGTCCAGCTTTTCTGCATTCAACTCTCCATCATATATAGGTAAATCAAATTTAACATCTAGTTTGATCAAAGATGCTTTCTTTTTAGGGCTATTAGGAGGTGTGAGAAAGCTTTCATATTTCCCTTTTCCTTTTGACTGGTCATGGGAATGTGACTCATCTTCTCCTTTTTCTTTCTTAGCGCTTGATGAATCTTCATCCTTATGTTTTCTAAAGTCCCTATACATTTCTTCTACCATGGACTTTATGGCTAGGAAACTGTCTATGAGTTGAGGGTCTGGCTCCATAGAAACTTCCTATGACATTGTCTTCTAAGGATAAACTCTCCCAATTTCAGGATTAGTTTCGACCAAATCTCCTTCTCCTAATTTGAGCTTTGATCTAGTTAGCATTCAACAGAAAAACCAACACAAGCTTGTCTAACCTTGATAGCCTTGACCTCTGATACGACTTGATCTAAAAATCACTCGTGAGTGACCTCAGCTAGTTAATTAATGAATGACGGTATTACTTTCTAATGTGTCAGTGTGTGTCTATGTTATTTTATGCAATGGATCGATCATATTAAAAAATACACAGACATTGGAACAATGGAAAACAACAAGAGAAACACAATAAGCAAATGCAAGAACACAACAGATTTAATAAGGAGTTCACCCTATTCTCCAGGGCTACATCTTTGGTCCACCTTTTAGTGGTGGTCTTACTTTATCATGTCTTTAAAGCAGAGATTTACAATGAGGAGCTCAATCTTAGTCTCCTAAAACAGATAATGCTTGGTAGGGTAGCTCTTGGATTCCCCAAGCCACTAGAGTGCACAGACTCTTTCCCTTTCCAAGTCTTGACCTCTCTGGTCTTTAATGGGAGGAGCCCAAAGTGGTGCTCAATTCCCAATAGATCCTCACAAGGATTTGCTTGAACCTCTCAAGCCTTCTGTCTACTCAACACTACCTTAGGTCAGCTCAGCTCTCTGTTTCCTGCTTCTTGCTTCACTGTATTTTCCTTGCTCTCGCTCTCTCTGTGTTCGCCTTTTGTCTTCTCTCTTATTTTTCTTGTTCTCTATTTGTTCATGGCTTAAATCTGATCTATCTCATGATTATTCGATTCTTCTTCCACCCCTTCAGATCGCCTGCTATTGTTTGCTTGGAGTTCCCTACCTCTGTGTCATCACCATCATCCATATGGAAGGGGCCACTTGTCCTCTCACGAACTGCGCCAACTCTTTCTCAACGGTTCGGTAATTTAGTTACACTATGGAATGACTCATCCACCAACTCAACGGTCAGATTAGACTTCAAACTTCTTTATGTTAAGGCTCAATTCCCTTGTCAAATTCAGTTTCTCCATCGGGCGCAATCTTCGCCATCAGATGTGAAGCCCCCAGATCCTACATTATTGACTCATTTCACGCAGTTGACTTCCTCGACTATTAGCACATGATGAGAGGTGGTTTTATCTCTCATCCGCTAGACACACATTGTGCAATGAATGGAATCGCTCAGTTTTAGCCAAATCCGCTTGCCGCCCAAGGGTGCCCCGATATACTGTCGGTTTTGGAGCACGGGTCCCGCCTTTCACCTTAGTTCTTTCCCAAAGGTTTCCCAGCTTCCCATGTGACCGAGAACTTGTGGCCTTTCCTTCTTAAGGGATTTTACCCAGCTAAGCACTAATCGTGCATCAGAAATGGCCTTCATTTCCCGATCTGGGCTTGCCAAGTGCCAGTTTTTCCTCCAACGCGAACTCCATGGGCCTCGGACAGTGCGCTTTGACTCACGTCCTCGTTGTTCCCTGCTAGCTGAAATCTTTCGCTATCTAGAGACCTTCCTGATTGCTCTATGTTCATAAATTTGAAGTTTGTCCTGTCTTAATACAGTCACGGCACTTTGATAATATTCATGGATCCAATTTGGATCGCTTTGTCAGTCATGAGTTTTTGTTCTCCTGCGTCGTGAATTCGTGGATCTTCCTATCCAAGTAGTCTCTGAAATCCTTCTTAGTTGGATTCCAGTGATATGACATCACACATCCCTTATGCAGATTCCTATCCCAACAACGAAACCACTTGTTGGCTTGAGGGGGCCTGACCCAAGTTTAACATTAATTAGCCAAACGAATCCCTACACTACTAGATCTTTCAAAATCACCTCGTGGAGCGTGGACCAAAGCCTCACCCAAAGTAGTATGGGGGAATGTTGGAACCAAGTTTCCACACCCTGAGATGGTTTTGATGTCATTTGATTCCCTCTATTCCTTCCTTCATGTATTGTCGACCTTCGCGCAACCCTAGCTTGTAGCTCAGGTACTTTTCTGTTGCTATGGCAGCGTGCCGTTTAGATTCCCGAATTACTCAAAGTGACTTACTTATCTTATCCAATAATTATAGTTATCAGTGCATAAACAGATAATCTTAATTTCATTCAATTATTCAATGTAATTTCATTCATTTGCACATCACATAAGCATAGCAAAGGAAATTCATACATAACATATTAAGACGCAATAACAAAACGAAGACATAGGAATTGCAAAATATCTTTCTTTATTAATATCTTCCAATTGTTTACCACTCTATCCTCCCTGTGCAAACAGTTGTAGGGGCCTGCACACTCAACTATAGACTTATACCCTAGGCCTCTGCGCACTCAGCTGCAGAGCCTCTACCTACACTACAACCTAAGACATAGCCTTCTTACTTTAGATCTACGACTCTCTTACCTTGGTATCTCCTTAAAACTACTTAGAGCTTAGCTCTTTTTATACAATCTCATGGTTCACGGACCATGGGTAGATCTCTTATAATAGACTTTAGTTTATAAAACTAAGGGCATACTACCCTTTATGACACATAATACTTTCGCACTCCATGACCATAAAATAAATATTTTTTACAGTTTTATTACAAAATTTGACCCAAACATGGGGCTTTAGCCAAAAACTTCCCTTGTCAGATCCAGCTCCCAACTATGGCCAAGTGGGGAAAGCGCTCTGTATCTACCAAATCCCAATCCTCCAATTTCAAATGGGGGACACGTGGCAGGTGTAGGCCTTCAAATGTGATTTTGTCTTGTGGTAACTTTATGAAAAGTGTGATTTTGTTCTCATTGATGTCCTTTGGTACCTTCACCTTGCCTTGTGTTGGCCTGTTGGGACCTGACCTAGGTTTAGAAGTGAGTTAGCCAAGAAAATCCTGGTACTATTGGCCCTTTCAGCAACATTTCATGGAGCGCGAACTGAGGTCTCACCCAAAGTAGTATGGGAGGGTGTTGGAACCAGGTTTGTGCACCCTGGGGATGTCCGATATGAGCTATAGGTATGCGGTTCAACCTCTGTGCTTACCAGATTTCATGCACTAGTGGGATCTTCACATAGATCCAGTTGCGGTGCAATCAATATTAATTACCCCAATCTTCCTTAATTACAAGTTGTTTGTTAAATACTTAGAATATTTCCATTCATAAGCATACATACAAGTGCGTGCATATAAATAAATATATATCATCAACACATAACATTCAAACACAGATCTATGGACCAAATTCATAATATCTCAAACAAAATTATCTTTATTAATGTTTCCTTCCAAGATCAATTCAATACAGACTCGACTTCACCCTGCACACTTAGCTGCAGGGGTCCGCGCACTCATCTGCGGACTCTACCAAGCCTTTTTGCACTCAGCTACAAAGCCTCCACCTATCACTATGACCCAATACACTTTGGATTCACTCCTATCTTCTAACCATGCCTTTGCATCTATCTATTACTTTTCAAAACTTCCCTAACTCACTTTACACTTAGAGCCTTGCTCTATTTATACAATCCCATGGTCTGCGGCCCATGGCTAGGTTGACACACTTTACATTAAATTATATTATCTTAGGGTGGAAAAACCTAGACTCTTATGCCTCATGCCCACATTTTGTGGGGTCTTTACATCACACTTGACCAAAATTTGGGCTTGAAGCCCCAAAAACATGTTATGGGGGAATCCACTACCCAACAAGTCCCTAACACAATCATCGTGACTCATCCTGAATCACTTTAATGGTGCGATGATCTTTGCATGAAGTCCATCCAACTGTGCCTGTGATGCGTGAAGATCTGTAGTGCACTTCTCTGCCATCAACTAGAACTGTTTTGCTCGCTCGGCCGAATGCTCATTATCATGGTCAAATCCCTATTTCAGATCATGCATCACTTTCATTTATGCAATTTTTCCTTCAATGTCGGCTGTGATGATGAAGGCCTCATCAATCCAAGGCTAGACGTGTGCTTGAAGTATTGCCTTTTTTGGTGTGTTGTGTCCACCTGCGCCTTCAATGCCTTTTCTTGTTGTAGCATCACGAGTCGCTGAGTTAGGATTCTTCCAACAATGCGGTGTAGCTAAGCACTGCCAATTCAATTTCTTCCAACCCTTTTCAGATATCGTCACGACGCTGATCTCAAACTTTTGGGGGCATGGAGGGTTATGCATTTAATCTTAGTTTAGCAATTTGCATGTTGAGGTTTAGCTGGATCCTCGTAGCCTCCTCCTTCACCTCATAGAATCCACTGGCCAATTTGTGGATCTGCATTCCTACAGGCAGATCTATCGCAATTTCTAGTTCTGGGACGCGACGACATGTTTCCTCTATGATTTGCTCTAACTACTGGTTCTGAGCCACCGCTTTGTCACGTTGTAGGCTAAGTTGTTCAATGTTGATTCATTGTTCACTTAGCATTTGCACTGCGTGTCCCTCCCTAGCACAAAGCTCTGTCGTCACTCTGTCTTCTAGCTGATATAACATATCCCATAGAAGGGCAGCCAAGTTTAGGTCGAGTCCCTTGTTTTGTCCTAGCATGGCTCTATCCTCCATGTTGTTTGCTATCAGTTCTCCTTCCAGTAGCACAACGGTGTTGACCATTTTGGCCCTCAACAACTTCTATATTGTTAATGCTCCCGTGGCACCGTAGACAGCTACCATTCATTGTTGTGGGAGTCGATCCTGAAGTCCCTGCAGTTGTGCCTTGAGTGCCCCTAAGACATTTTGTTGCTTCGTCATCGCTTCTTGGAGCACCTCCCTGGTGACCTCATGAACTGTGTCACCAATGTCATATAGATCACACTCTATCAGTGTGATAGACTCCCCATCCAATTTGGAAGCCTTGGTCTTCTTCCGTGGCCCTGTTCATTCCGTACCACATGATTGTTTTAATTGTGTAGAGGTTCTTCTTGGATCCATGGCTTCCGTTGTATCGTCTGTCCCATGTCCCATGGTCAGGTCTGAGCCTCTTTCCTCATGCGTCGTGGTGTTCCCAATGGCTACTATTTTCTTAGCGACCTTGGTCTGCTCTGCAATAGCCTTCGCTGCCTTGCGGAAAGTCCTTACCTCCTTGGTGAGTTTCTCATTCCACTTTTGTTGTGCCAGAAGCTTGGTGGCATCCTTCTGTCCTTGTATCATTGCCTCATCACACGTTGCTAGATCTAGGGCATGCCATTTGGGTGGCCATGAATCAAGCACCGCGAAAACAACATCATGAATCACGATGAAGGGGAGTTTGGTCCATTTCCACTCTGGATCTTTCCGCACCCTGATATACACATTGTGCATATCAGCCTTAAATTCTGCAAAGCTCCGTAGACTATCGTATACCCTGGGGGATAGGTACGACTATTTGTTGATCCACATATGTACACTTTCCTCCATAAGTATCCAGAAAATCTTTGTCTCGCAGATTTGCGTGGCTTCCTTCGTCGCCCATAGCATCAAGTATCTTGCTACCTTTGGCAAGTTCTAGTCAAAGGGAGGAAACTTACTGTCCTCACGCAATTCCCTTGCAACCAACCGGGTGGATAAGAGCAAACACGTGTAGTGGAAGGTCTTACCCTACTCCTGGGCCTCCATGCAGTTCATTAGGAACTCCTTGCAGAGGAACTACGCCGAGTTGAACGGTAACCCCTCAGCGCATTGTTCGGCCAGCACAATGACTGTTGTTGGTTCCTCATTACCACAACATTTTATCATCACTTTTCCTGCCAGAAACTGGGTGGCTACGTGCACCACTTTGTCTTATATTCTAGTAATGACAGAACCCCTATACTTTTTATCCAACTTGTATTTATTTTTCATGGCCTCTGTGAGCAGCAAGTGTCCACTTTTGCCAACTATTTCTACAGGGTCCCTTCCCATACAGGGAAGCCGAGAAATCCTATGAATAAGCTCCACCGTGATGGGAATGGGCTCCTCCAGCCACATGTACCCATTGTGCACCAGGAGAAGCAGTTTCTTAATGACAAATATCGTGATCAGTGCCCGATGTAAGTGTGGGATCCATAATAGGTGGAGTAGCATGACCTCCTCCACCCCACGCAGCCATTTCCATGGTTGTAGCATTGTAACTGCCCCCTCCTTGCTTTGTTTCATTAGCTAGCTAGTTTCTAAATGTGGGAACTTCTCACTATCCACCCCAATCTTCAAATTTCATTGTGGGCATGTGGCGTAGAGTGGAATCTTCAAACAAAATTCCCTTTTGGGAGGAACGAGGTTTTGAGTGCACTTTTAATGGCATCCAAATCTTTAGGTACTTTTACTCTACCTTTCCATGGGCGGACATACTTGGGCAGCTTTGCTACAGCGCGTACCAGCTGAATGTCTTCTTCCATTTCTATCTTAGGTTCAATCTCTTCTACGAATACTTTAAGATCCTCCTCCTCATCATCTATGTCAAGATTAACCATCTTTCCCTTATCTTCTATAGACAGCTTACCAAATGGTGAATCTTGTGGAGACATACGAAGCTATCTTGCTACCTATGGGGTTTTTTAGGCCTCAGTGTCTGGGGTGATTTTGGAATCTCCGGTGAATCCCCCATCAGTGAAGTAGGGCTCGATGTGGCTTCCTCAGCCATTGTCATCATTCTACTCAGAATGTCTTGTGTCTCTTTTGGTAATGTTGCAAACACTGAACTTGCTCTCACAACTTCTAAATTCGTAAGGTTCATACCCAATTGATAGCGCAATAAATGGATTTTCAAAATTCCAAGGGTTGTTCGATGCAGATCCAGCTATGATTTATAGGCCTTTTTGAATTCAAATTTGACCATTCCCCACTAATGTTTCTCATTAATGCGAGATTGGCAGCAGTTAGCCCCAAATCTAGTTCTGACTTCATATCTTAATTGCCCACCGCCTACTCCTTGTTGCTTGAAATGGAACATGTTGTCATGAGCAGTGCCACCAATGGTCACCTCCTAGCCTACTCATGCAATAGCGCAGCCCCTTATGTGCGTCCATGACCCTTGTGACGTCCCAACCCTACATGCAACCTTCATCTCATGCATGTCCCATACATACTCGTTTATAGTCCCATGCTCTCTTTCAACTACTTAAAGCACTGAGACTGTGCCTCCTACGGATGGTCGGGCAGTCCCGCCACCAGTATGAGGCTTCAA
>APFE031088873.1:0-16160 GCA_000404065.3 Pinus taeda | reverse complement strand
ACACCTTAACCCTAAACCCCATACCCTAAACCCTAAACCCTAAACCCTAAACCCGAAACCCTAAACCCTAAGCCCTAAGCCCTAAACCCTAAACCCTAAATTCTAAATCCAACACCTTAACCCTAAACCCCATATCCTAAACCCTAAACCCCATACCCTAATCATTATATGACATTTTAAAAAGTGTTTTGTAATTTTTATTTAGGTATTTATTAAAACAATTTACTAAATTCTTATAAACGCTAAATCCAACACCTTAACCCTAAACCCCATACCCTAAAGCCTAAACCCCATACCCTAATCATTTTATGACATTTTAAAAAGTGTTTTGTAATTTTTATTTAGGTGTTTATTAAAACAATTTAATAAATTGTTATAAACGCTAAATCCAACACCTTAACCCTAAAGCCCATACCCTAAACCCCATACCCTAAACCCTAAACGCTAAACCCTAAACCCTAAACACTAAACCATAAACCCTAAACCCTAATCATTTGATAAAATTTTCAAAAGTGTTTTGTAATTTTTATTTAGGTGCTTATTAAAACAATTTACTAAATTGTTATAAATGCTAAATCCAACACCTTAACCATAAACCCTAAACCCTAAACCCTAATAATTTTATGACATTTTAAATAGTGTTTTGTAATTTTTATTTAAGTGTTTATTAAAACAATTTACTAAATTGTTATAAACGCTCAATCCAACACCTTAACCCTAAACCCTAAAACCTAAACCCTAATGATTTTATGACATTTTAAAAAGTTTTTTGTAATTTTTATTTGTACAGTGAAAAGCCGCGTAGTAAATAATGGCTATCCATAGAACCTTGATCAAAACCCCTTTTATCGACAGTGAAGCTGTGCAAAATCGGTAGAGCTTTACCTGGTTTTATTCTCTTTGGCAGTTCTTACTTATCCTTTTTAACCTTGGTTATTTTGGAGCAAGTGAAGAGGAGGGCTTCACAATGAGAAAGATGAGAAGGGAATATTTGGTTTATATGTCTTCTTTGTTTTTTTCTAAACTTACCTTTCCCATATGTCTATGCGAATCAATCTGTTTAAGCTTTGTTTGGTGTAGGGTGTCGCGGTGAATTTGGAAATTAGATGACACGTGTAATGAAATAGGAAGAATAAGGATGTGCAATATCATGGTTGGTTTCTTACGTTCTTGCGGCTAATTCATTCGCTCTTGATTACCCTTTTGCCGTGAAAACGAAGATGACACGATAACCCTGTTCTTAATGTCTTATGCTTGTTGACTTGTCAATGGACGCGTTGATTTAAATGGTTTGCAGAACAAAGACGTGCAATGTACCAATTGGTGGATGGTACATCCAGTCATCTCATTCATTCTTTTAGGTATGTTACTTACTGATTCTTCTCTCTCTTGGGGCACCTTTTAGTATCGAAAAGGAGAAAACGTTCTAATTCGATTTCTAGGTCTCTGCAGGTACATATTCTATAGGCATGCATTGTTTTCCATACTGATTTTATTTTGTATTGTGTATGTAGAGCAGAGGAGTCGGCAAGGATAAACTCTGCGTTGCTGATTATGAGAGGAGGTGAAGATATGCATTTGTTTATTTATATATATTCAGTTATATTTTACACGTGTTTTATTCAGTGAAGCTATTGGAAATCGCAAAAGCATTAGCTTTAGAGATGATGCTTTTGTTTTCTTTAGCGGTTCTTGCTTATCCGTTTTAACCTGGTTGATTTTGGAACAGGTGAAGTGGGGGCTCACCAATGAGAAATATGAGACCAGAAGCTTTGGTTTATATATATATATATATATCCTTTCTGATTTACTTACCTCCCCATATTTCTATGCGAATCAATAGGACACCCTGTTCTTTGTCAAATTTTTTTTAGCTATGTTTAAATGGTTCAGTGAATTTCGAAACTAAATGGTACGTGGGATGAGATAGGAAGAATCCGAATGTGCAACCCGAGGGTTGGTTTCGTACGTTCTTGCGGCTCATTAATTCGTTTAGGTATGCAGGTTACTACTTCGGAAAAAGGTATGCTCGGTACTGATTCTTCTTTCTATTCGTAAAAAGGAAGAAATCATTCAATAATCTGTACATATTCTATAGGCACGCATTTGGTCATTCTCGGTATATGTAAACTGTTAAGCCCGGAGAGTATTAGGGTTAGCATCATTTTCTTTAGTTCTCTTGGTATTTGAATTTTTTTTTGTCCATATAATTCTATTTTGTTGCAGGATCAACAAAAGATTTACAGAAGAAGATAGATGGCAGCGAGTCATGGTTTTGCCTGCATTTGTATGAAACCCTAAGAGCACTGTTGTCTCTTTTGGGTGTTGGATGAATTAATGGACACGAACACTACAACTGTTACGAGGCCCTCAAACTGACAAGAACGATCCTCCGTCCTGTAGGCACAATTGTTTTGGTTGGGCGTTTTTGGTTGATTGTTTGCATTGTTTGGCTGGGCAATTTTATTTTATTGTAGGATAAAGAGCAGATCATACATGGGTTAAGAGGAAAACCATGATATTGTGGATAGGTATGCTTTTGTGTTTCTCTTTTAATCTATATTCAGATTGGTTATGGTAATATATATCTATACGGAGAATGGATAGGAGTTGTTATTTATTTAAGTACTTATACTTTTTTTATTTATTGTTTTGATTTCAGATTGAAGTGGGACGAAATCGCAAGAGAGTTTTAAAACTAATGTCATGTCAATTGACAGTGATGGTCAGGTTATTCCAGATAAATCTCTTTTGGTTTTAATTAAGTTGCATGCAGATTGATTTTGCCATTGTTCGCTCAGCGAACGCTTATTTGCAATAGGTGAAGGGCAGGGTTTTATTGACGATGCAGAGATGAGATGAGAACATGTTGCTTTTGTTTCAACATAACCTGATGACTTCCAAAGGTTTGTGGGTTGTTTATATTATTTTTATATTCCATACCATACCTAGTTTTAAAAATGTTCGCAGTGCTTTATGCTCTTTGAAGGAGTTCGAGCTGTGATTTTCTCTTTTTTTTGTCATCTCCCAGATTTGTAGATGAGATAGTATGCCGAAGGAGGAGAGGAAGATTAATCCTATGGTGTTTCAAACAAGGCCCCAACTCTCTCACCACAGAGGTGTCTCGGGACACAGAGGTACATTTTTTGTAATTCATATTTATTTGAAATAATTTTATGTTTACACAAAGTATTTTAACTGAATAAGCTAAATACAGACTATTCATGTAGCAAATAAGCAATCACATGCCACCTCACTGAATCTTGTTTAAAAAAGATAAATAAAACTCTCGCTTAAAAAAGATAAATAAGACTAAAAAAATATTACAAAACTATACTTTAACACAAATCCAATAAAAATCAATTATATATAAATCTCCACCACCGTATCCAATAAAAATAAATAATATATAAATCACTCCCACCAGCTGCTTATACCATGTTTGTTGTTGGTAATTTTTTATTTTTATTTTCAGGTGCCAACTAGCTTCTGTAATAATCTAAATGTTTAGGGTCAAATCTTATAAAAATTAAATAGAGGCAGACAAATGAGCAATTTTTTTGAAAATTAAATAGACACCGACGGATATTTACAAAGCAAGAGTATTTCCTTGTCATCCAACGAATTCATTTTTTTAATATTGCTGAAAGTGGCCGTGAATAGAATGCACGATCCCATAACCAAATAGCGGATGATGGGGACACTTGCAAAATTATATATACACATTGTGCTTTTCTTTTCATCTCGTCTCTTCTTCGCTACTCTAAATTGCATTGGCTTGTCTTGTGTTTTCTCCATGCTTGTTTCCTGAGCTGCATTACCATGCATTTTTCCCTTTTCAGTTTTTTATTTTCACCCTTTTTTTGGTTCTTCTTTTTCGGCTATGTTTGCATTGTTAGGCCGGTCCATTTATTCTGGGTTGTTTGCATTGCTTTCCTGCGAGATTAGATTTTATTTTGTTGCTGTATGCAGAGCATAAGAGGCCTTAGAGATGAAACCCGTGTGGTCGATTAGGAGGGATGGTGTAAGTATGCTTTTGTTTTTCAGTTTATATATAATTCAAATGGCTGAATTTGTAGGGGAAGAAACTGCCTGGTAGACGATGGATGGCGATGGCTTTGGATGGAGCCCTCATCATTGAACCATTTTTATTAACCGTGAAACTGTGCAGGATTATAAGGGCTTTAACCTTGGAGATAATGCTTTTATTTTCTTTGGCAATTCTTGCTCGTTGGGTTTTGACGGAATTAATTTAAAACATGTGAAAAGCAGGGTTCGCCATTGACCGATAAGATAACACTATAGCCCTTTTCTTTATGTCTTATGTTTTAACCTGGAACTGGAACAGGTAAAGATGGGGGCTCGCCATTGAGAAAGATGAGACGGGAAGCTTTGGTTTATGTCTCTTAATTTTTTTCCTTTTTTACCTTTTTTATTCCTTCCCACATGTCTGCGAATCAATAGGACACCCTGTTCTTTGTTAGTCAATTTTTTATAGCTATGTTTAAATGTTTCAGTGAATTTGGAAAGTATATGGCACGTGGGATGAGATAGGAGGAATCCAAATGTGGAATCGGAGGGTTGGTTTCGTACGTTCTTGTGGCTCATTAATTTGTTTAGGTATGCTAGTTACTACTTCGGAAAAAAGGTATGCTGGTTACTTATTCTTCTTTCTATTCGTAAAAAGCAGGAAATCATTCAATAATTTGCACATATTCTATAGGCACACATTCGGTCATTCTCAATATATGTAAACCGCTAACCTGGGAGAGTATTAGGGTTAGCAGCATTTTAGCAGCATTTTCTTCAGCTCTCTTGGTATTTGCATTTTTTTTGTTAAAATAATTCTATTCTGTCGTAGAATAGATAAACAGGAGAAATAGGTCGCGAGTCATGGTTTTGCCTGCATCTGTATGAAACCCTACGAGTAATGGACACGAACACTACTACTTCTACTAAGCCCTCGAGTTGACAAGAACGAGCCTCCGTCCTGTAGGTACAATTGTTTCGGTTGGCCATTTTTGATTGATTGTTTACATTGTTTGGCTGGGAAATTTTAATTTATTCCAGGATACAGAGCAGAGCATAGATGGGTAAAGAGGAAAACCATGATACTGTGGATAGGTATCCCTTTGTGTTTCTCTTTTATTTTATATTCAGATAGGTTATAGTAATAGATATCTACATGGAGAAATGATGTGAGTTGTTATTTATTGAAGTGCTTATACTTTTTTATTTATGGTTTTGATTTCAGATTGAAGTTGGACAAAATCGCAAGAGTTTTAAAACCAATGTCATGTCAACTGAAAGTGATGGTCAGGTTATTCAAGATAAATCTCTTTTGGTTTTAATTAATTTGAATGCAGATTGATTTTTCCATTGTTCGATCAACGAACGCTGATTTGCAACAGGTGAAGGGCAGGATTTTATTGACGATGCAGAGATGAGATGAGAATATGATGCTTTTGTTTCAACATAACCTGATGTCTTCGAAAAGTTTGTGGGATGTTTACATTATTTTTATATTCCAGACCATACCTGGTTTTAAAAAAGTTCGCATGTTTTATGTGCTTCCAACGAGTTTGAGCCGTGATTTTCATTTTTTTGTCATGTCTCAGATTTGTAGATGAGATATTATGCCAAAGGAGGACAGAAAGATTAATCATATGGTGGTACAAACAAGCCCCAACTCTCTCACTGCAGAGGTGTCCCAGACACAGAGGTACATTTTCTGTAATTCATATTTATTTCAGATAATTTTGTGTTTACACGATTATTTTAACTTAATAAATTAAAAACAAACCATTCATATATACAAATAAGCAATAACATTAATAACATAATAATAAGCAATAACGTACCAAGAAACTCAGTCTAATTTTAAAAAGATAAGACAAATCCAATAAAAATAAATAATATATAAATCTCCACCACTATATCTAAACGTTCGGGCTTTGACATCATAACAAATATTTTAAAATTAAATAGAGGCGGACAAATGAGCAATCTTTAAAAAAATAAATAGACGCGTAAGGATATTTACAAAGCCACGGGATTTCTTTGTCATCGTGCGAATTCAAATTTTTACTATTGCTGAAAGTGGATGTGAATAAAATACACGCTCCCATAACCAAATAGTGGAACAAAAGTATATATATACAGTGCTTTTCTTTTCATCTCGTCACTTCTTCGCTACTCTGAATTGCATTGGCTTGCCTTGTGTTCTCTCCGCTACTCTGAATGGCATTGGCTTGTCTTGTGTTTTCTCCATGCTGGTTTCTAGTTGTATAATTTATGCAAATGGCATTAGTTGTGGTTACTCTATTGTTCGCATAAAACATGATATTTATAATAAACCTGATGAGTATTTATTTTTCCCAACTAGTGACTTGCTTAAATTCTTTTGACATGTAACCACACTAAAAATTGTCTATCACATTCAAGTTAACTCAACACTCTAATAGTTAACACTCAAATATTGTATCTCTTTAAATTTAGCTAACTCCTAGTCCAAGTGTAATTAGTTTATTTTAACAATTTTTCCTTTTCAGTGTTTTTTCCACCCTTATTTTTTTCCTCTTTTTCGGCAGTGTTTGCATTGTTAAGCCGGGCCATTTTCCCGGGTTGTGCTTGCTTGCGAGATTGGATTTTATTTTGTTGTTGTATGCAAAGTAGAAGAGGCCTTAGAGATGAAACCCATGCAATCTATTATGAGGGAAGGTGTAAGTATGATTTTGTTTTCGAGTTTATATATAATTTAGATGGGTTTACAAATGAATTCGTACAGGGAGAAACTGCGTGGTAGACTATGGATGGCTTTGGATGGAGCCCTCATCATTCAACGATTTTTATTCACCGCGAAACTGCGCAAGATTGTAAGGGCTTTAACATTAGAGATAATGCTTTTATTTTCTTGGCAATTCTTGCTGGTTGGTTTTGACGCGATTAATTTTAAAACAGGTGAAAAACAGGGTTCGCCATTGACCGATAAGATAACACTATGGCCCTTTTCTTTATGTTATGTTTTTTGACTTGTCCGTATTAATGCGCTGCAGACACCAAGCTTCTCTGTCAAGTCCTTTTAAGCATGTGTTTAAACGGTTTGCAGGAAATTTAGGAAAGAGTACATGACACACGCGAAGAGGACGAAGAATAAGGACGTGCAATGTACTGATCGGTGGATGGTACATCCACTCATCTCATTCTAGGTATGATACTTGCCAATTCCTCTTTCCCTCGAAAAGGAGAAGACATTCTTTGATTTTTCATAGTCTCTGCAGATTCATATTCTGTAGGCACACATTGTTTGCACTCATTATTTTATTTTGTATTTTGTGTATGCAGAGCAGAAGAGTTGGAAGGGATAAAACCCGTGTTGCCATTATGAGAGAGGTGAAGATATGCATTTGTTTTTCAATTTATACATATTCATATGTCTTTTTAATAAATTTGTACAGTGAATTTTCATCAAAACCCTTTTTATTCACGGTGAAGCTGTGCGATATCGCAAGAGCTTGACCTTTAGAGATGATGGTTTTGTTTTCTTTGGCAGTTATTGCTTAGATGCTTTAACCTTGTTGATTTTGGAACAGGTGAAGAAGAGGGCTCACCAATGAGAAAGATAAGACCGGAAGCTTTGGTTTATCTCCTTTTTTTTTTGCCTTTCTGACTTACCTTCTCATATGTCAATGCAAATCAATAGGATACCCTGTTCTTTGTCAAAAAAAATTAGCTATGTTTAAATGGTTCACTGAATTTCGAAAGTAGAGGTTGTTCTTTGTCAAAAGAAAATTAGCTATGTTTAAATGGTTCAGTGAATTTCGAAAGTAGATGGCAAGTGGGATGAGATAGAAAGAATCCGAATGTGCAATCCAATGGTTGGTTTCGTACATACTTGCGGGTCCATCATTGCTTTAGGTATGCTGGTTACTGATTCTTCTTTCTACTGGTACACCCTTTTGCCGTAAGAAGGAAGAAAAAATCATTCAATAATTTTGTACATATTCTATAGGCATACATTCGGTCATTCTCGGCATGTGTAAACTGCCAAACCCGCATCATTTTCTTCAGCATTTTTCTTGGTATTTGCATTTTTTTGTCATTATCATTCTGTTTTGTCGCAGGATGGACAGAAGAAGATAGATGGCCAGTCATGGTTTTACCTGCATGTGTATGAAACCCTAAGAGCACTGTTGTCGCTTTTGGGTGTTGGATGAACTAATGGACACCAACAAGCCTCCTCCTGTAGGTACAATTGTTTTGATTGGGCGTTATTGGATAATTGTTTGCATTGTTTGGCTGCGTAATTTTATTTTATTGCACAATACAGAGCAGAGAATAGATGGATAGGTATGCTTTTGTGTATCTCTGTCTATATTTAGATATGTTTTAGTAATAGATATCTACATCGAAAATGGTTAGGAGTTGCTATTTGTTGAAGTGGTTACACTTTTTTATTTATTGTTTTGATTTCAGATTGAAGTTGGACGAAATCGCAAGAGTTCTAAAACTAGCGTCATGTCAATCGACAATGATGTTCAGGTCATTTCAGATAAAGCTCTCTCGCTTTAATTACTTTGCATGCAGATTGACTTTTCCCTTGCTCAAACAAGGAACTCTGATTTGCAACAGGTCAAGGGGAGGGTTTCATTGAAGATGCAGATGAGACGAGAATATTATGTGTTTTTTTTCAATGTAACCTGATGTCTTCCACAGGTTCGTTTGATACCTGGTTTTAAAAATGTTCGCAGTGGTTTATGCTCTTTGATCGAGTTTGAGCCGTTATTTTCAATTTTTTGTCATCTCTCAGATTTGTAGATGAGATATTATGCCGAAGGGGAGAGAAGAATATTAATACTATGGTGATTCAAACAAGCCTCCAACTCTCTCATTCTTCGCCCGGCCACACAGGTGCATTTTCTGTACGTCATACTCTCTGTAGGTAGGTAAAATTTCTGTTATTTTCCGTTCAGTAATGTGGAATTTGAGTCTGGAACAACTACAAGTTTCACATATAATCAAGTCCATGTATTGATACTACGTCAAATTAAACTAGGTTTTGCTTCTATGTATTCGATGTGTATTTTGAAGATTAAAATAGAAATATAAATGAGGCATGCTAAGTTTGCTATTATAAACTAGGTTTTTCATCTATGAATTCCATGTCTATTCAGAAGATTAAGATAGATATACATGCGTATTTTGAAGATTAAAATAGAAATATAAATCGGGCATGCTATGTTTTCTATTATGAACTAGGTTTTTCATCTATGAATTCCATGTCTATTCACAAGATTAAGATAGATATAGAAAGAGGAAATACTAAGTATGGTATTATTCCAAATTTTGCAAAGTTTATATATTCATTAATTTTATGTATATTAATATCATTAAAATTTTATATTATTACAACTTGAATTAGGACATACTATGTTAAGCTTAGGGTTTATATTTATAAATTTAATAGAAAAAAGAAAAGTTAGTGAAATGAATTGTTATCATTTTAGTTATGTTATTTTATAATATTTATAACAAAAGAATGATAATTAGGAGTCTTGTCCAAAAAAAATGTTGCCTTGCTATGCATTTCGAGTTAGTATTATGCATCTTTTAGGAATTTCCTCTCAAAATGTTAAAGTGATAGGTTGTTTGGAACCTTGCTTTAGGGTAATGGACAACTTCTTTTCATACTTGTTATACCTTTTAGGAATTTTTTCTCAAAATGTTAAAGTGATAGGTTGTTCGGAACCTTGCTTTAGGGTAATGGACAACTTCTTGTCATACTTGTTAAGATAAATGCTGAGGGACTTAATCTAGATTTGGAATCTCAATGTCATCATTGTTCATAGGATGTTTGTTTCCATTGATGGTGTCGCTTGTCTAAGATAAATGTCGAAGGGCTCAATATGGACTTGGAATCTCGAAGTGATAATGGCTCATAGGATGTTTGTCTCCATTGATGGTGGCAGTTGTCCAATGTCTCTCTAGTGATGAAGCTTATGAATTTGGAGGTGTATGATTTCCTTTGCTTCTTTGATGATCTTCATTATTCGTCTCACATTGCCTATGGGAAGGAGCTAGTACTTGTTGTTCTATTACTGATTTTGATGAAAGAGATGCGTTTTTAGTAGACGTGTGTAGACTTCATGTTAGAGTGAGGAATTTTGGATTAAAATTTACATGTTCATTAAAAGAGCTCTATGATTCTGGAGGAAATCTTATCCTAAAGTCATAGATGATGTAAATGATTGTAGTCGTGAGTTGTATTAATACCATATACTATATTAGGTAATTCTAGATGTTTAACTTAGTCTTCCTTATTATGTTATACATTGTGTATGTTATGTTTCATTTTGTTCCCTTATTTTCAATTTTTAACCTCAATTTCTTCATTTTTTACTTGAATCAATTTTGGGATGTGCTATAGTTTTTTTTTAACGTTTATTTTCAATTTTTAACCTCAATTTCTTCATTTTTTTACTTGAATCAAGTTTGGGATGTACTATAGTTTTTGTTTTTTTTGTTTTTGTTTTTTTTTTAAAACTTGATGCTACCCACCCTACCCTCTAGCTTGTATAAAAGGATTGAGATATTCCACATGGCTTAGAAAGAGCCTTAGTCAATAATTGGCTCACAAAGAACAAAGCATGTCACAAATAGGATTTGAACTTGGGTGGGAAGGATTACAATTTCTATGTTCACCCACCTCAAACTAGACCCAATTAACAATATGCACTATAATTATTTGCATAACCTGTAGTGACGAATGTTAGTTATATAACCTTTTGTGAGTGAGTGAGTTTATTACATAACCTCTAGTGGACCTTGTAGCCAACCATCTTGATTCTTTGAAATGTTCTCAACCACAAAGTCTCTCCCTTCAATTGTGTAAGCCACTTAACATGTCTTAAGTTTTTTTCTTTGAATAATAACATGTGGGGGATAAAATGGGGGTTAGAGCATGCCTATGTAGAGGTCACTGTGCTTAGTGACAACATTATGAAAAATGAAACACTCTCATGGGCGGATAAGAAGAATCATTAATAGCCTAGGACTACCAGTTCATGTCCATTGGATACCCAATGTAGAAATGTTAGTCGAAACTATTATAAAAACACCGTGCAAGACCACTTCTCTTCCTTTGTTTGTATTTTTATAATAAAGTGGATGTGAACCATAAAAATCACTTTCAAAGTAACTTGAGCATAGATACTATAGCCCACATTAGTCCCACCTTAAGAAAAATAGAAAACGTTCCCATCAATGCATTGCACCAAAAGAAAATTTCACTAGCTTTCAATATTAGAGTCACATTTGACCTAGTGTGCATATTACACATGACCCAACTCAATTGAAGTAAGAGCTGGAAGTTTATTTCAAGCACAAAAGAGTTGAAATTCCAGCTTCCACTACAATATACTTTCAAATCTATGCATTTCTTTCAATCTTTTGAATAACTGAAAGATATGATATTCCTTCTTGAAATCAACAATATCAATGATAGACTCCTCTAATCTATAGGAAGGATCCTATATGGGAATCCATGTATGGATGCTTCCATCCACCTTTTTGTATATTGCTTGTAAAGAAGGAGCTTTTTTAGGTTGTATATTCAAAGTTCAAACTACAATTACTTTCACTATAGTTAAGTTTTTGTGCTATGGGCAATAAGGCCTTGCAGTAACCATAATTATGATGGTCTAATCATCGTTTGATCATCTCAAAATATTAATGAGAAAGAGGGAACTAATAATCAATGCCAAGAAAAAAAACCCCAAACAAGTTGTCAAAAAATGCTAGCTAAAGCAATTGATAGTGTTTAAATTAAATAGTTGATTTTAAGAACTATTTTAGTATGCACTTAAAAGCTATGGTTGTAGCATGATTTTTGTTTGTTTGTTTAAAAGTTCTTTAACTTTGTATAATAATTAGTTTGGTTGTTCCAGGCAAAGGAATTTGCAAAGTATTATAAGTACTTAAATACCTGTCCATGTTGTAGTAGAAAAATATTTTTTTAGAAATGTTTTAACTTGGATATTTAATGGGGATCTTCTCTATCCAACATACCCTAGCCAACCCTTTCCTTCTCACATTAACCTATTATTTGTGCCAACATCACTATCAATGGAGGCATACCTCGAAACATGATCAATCAAGAACATTATCTTTGATTAGTTGGTTTAATGTGCTAGCCATACCCATCTAGTAAAACCAATACAATGGAAGATCCCTTACCTTATTTTTCCCTTAGTATTTTTTAATATTCCCCCCTCATTGCTAGGGCCTATATTCATTTTTTTTGTAGGTCAAACTACCAACCTTTACCCTTGACTTTTGAATTTTTGAGTGTCGTTGCTATTTTTTTCTTTTGAATTTGATGAATTTGTGGATTATTCCATGCAATTTATGGTATTTGAGAATACTCGCCCTTGTTTTGTGGCTCTTAGTAAAAAACATAGGGTGCATGAAAGATCCTTTCCTATTTGCTTAATTTATTTTACGTATGCAAACTAGTTGGGTTACTTGTCATTGGTATAAGTTGCATGCTCATCCAACTTGTAAAAAACACTCTCCTTTACTCATTCTCAAATATAATTATTTATATTTTGAAAACTGAAATCAGTGACCTTGTTTCTAGAAATAATATTTCCACTAATATCACTAGAGGCAATGTCCTAGAAATCAATTTTGTTTTTGTATTTTCCAATGATGCAAAGGAGTCTATCTCCCATCTCCCACCCTTTTACTCTTAGTGACTAGTTTAAACATGCTAAATAGGTTCACATGAAAGGAGTTAGATAAATAAAACAATTTATTTTCTTTTACTATGGCATAGGAAAAACATGTGAAGCATGAAGCCAAATCCATTGAAACAAATACAAATCCAACAATCCAAATGATTTAATCTTTTCTTTTTGGCCCAAAATTTTATTTTCCCAAGATTAACCTTGAACCTTTTTTTCCTCTAGAAATATATTTATATTCCATACGAGGAATATACTTGTTTCGGTCCTCGACTAATTGCTCATAGTTAACATTAAGGCTTGAAGCCATTGCAACAAAGTTCATCATGTCAATTATAGGAATTGAAGCTCGGTGGGGAGGATAACAATCATTCATCCCAACCACTAAACAAAAATCCAATTGACAAGATTAATCTTGAACCTTATTTCAAGCTAGCTATAAGCCATTTGCCTCCTTTGGATTGTGACAATAAGTTTTCCAATTGAAGTAATAGGTACATTTTTTTTACTTCAACTTGGTCTTGCATTGAGTCTCGAGATAGTTCATTGTTTAGTGATTTCTTGTGGGTTAAGAAACTATACTTGAGATGGATTAACTCTCCTTTAGGTATGATACTTTTCCTTGATTTTCTTTTCCATATATAGGATAATTATCCTCTCCACCTCTCTCCCCCTCTTTCTCGTCCTAGCTTTGTTACCCTCCCTTTTCAAGAATGCTCCCTCCCCCCTTATCTTTTAATAGGGCATTTCTGTTGGTGAATCCTTTGGTATCTCTTAAAGTCTACTTGGATTCTCTTAGGTAATAGTCCCTCTTGTTTGCTGTCATTTGGGGCCCTTGTCTCCCCTTGTACTTCCCTTGGGTCTGCCATATTTTTGATGACCTTGTTCTCCTTTAACAAACATTGTTGCTTAAGGTATTTTCATCCTTGTTGCCACTAATGTTGTTGGGGTGTCTTTTCATTTATATTGATATTTTAGACATTTCTGGGAACTTTTTTCTACAATCCCCGATCCTCATTTGGCCTTTCCCCTTTGAATGTTCCTTCTTGCCCCTCAATTTCATTTGTTTACCTTTTTCATTTTTCAAGGGAATCCTTGATAAAATATTTTTCTCCCTCTTTTCTTTTTTCTTATCTCTCAATTCCTTTTGATGATAGAGTAGTTTGGTAGCCTTATTTTTAGAGGTGGGACTACATCCTCCTACAATATTGAATAGGGTGAAACATTGTACAACTTTGCTTTGCCACATTGCCTCCTTTGAACATCTTGCTCTTTCCTTACTCTCTTGGCTCTTATGTTTATTTTTTGCTTTTTAGTGGGTTTATTGAGTGATGGTGTAGATTGGAATTTTTTACCAACCCCTCATTCTCAATTTCCACCCCCCAATAATAATTGCACACTCCCTTCAAGGTGTAGTAATAGATAAAATATGATGCTTTTAAGTATGTCCATAAGTGACCAAAGTAAGTCAATGGAACTAATACAATAAACCATGGTAGTGATGTGGTGGTGCCAAGGATACTTCCAAGTGACCAAAGAAATACAAATAAAAGTAGCAATCAGGAAGGGATAAACCCATATGAACGCTAAATATTATGTTGAGCACAAGAATTGGTAGGGATAAAATCGTTGTTGCTGTTCTAATAAATTTGTACAGTGAAACGTCGCATAGTGGATAACGGCTATCCATAGAACCTTGCTCAAAACCCTTTTTGATAATTAAGGTGTGTGAAATCCATTACTAAATTGTTACAAACGCTAAATCCAACACCTTAACCCTAAACCCTAAACCCTAATCATTTTATGACATTTTAAAAAGTGTTTTATAATTTTTATCTATGTGTTTATTAAAACAATTTACTAAATTGTTATAAACACTAAATCCAATACCTTAACCCTAAACCCTCATCATTTTATGACATTTTAAAAAGTGTTTTGTAATTTTTATTTAGGTGTTTATTAAAACAATTTACTAAATTGTTATAAACGCTAAATCCAACACTTTAACCCTAAACCCCATACCCTAAACCCTAAACCCTAAACCCTAATCATTTTATGACATTTTAAAAAGTGTTTTGTAATTTTTATTAAAACAATTTACTAAATTGTTATAAACGCTAAATCCAACACCTTAACCCTAAACCCCATACCCTAAACCCTAAACCCTAATCATTTTATGACATTTTAAAAAGTGTTTTGTAACTTTTATTTACGTGTTTATTAAAACAATTTAGTAAATTGTTATAAACGCTAAATCCAACACCTTAACCCTAAATCCCATACCCTAAACCCTTAACCCTAAACCCCAATCATTTTATGACATTTTAAAAAGCATTTTGTAATTTTTATTTAAGTGTTTATTAAAACAATTTACTAAATTGTTATAATCACTAAATCCAACACCTTAACACTAAACTCCATACCCTAAACCCTAAACCCTAATCATTTTATGACATTTTAAAAAGTGTTTTGTAATTTTTATTTAAGTGTTTATTAAAACAATTTACTAAATTGTTATAAACGCTAAATCCAACACCTTAACCCTAAACCCTAAACCCTAATCATTTTATGACATTTTAAAAAGTGTTGTGTAATTTTTATTTAAGTGTTTATTAAAACAATTCACTAAATTGTTATAAACGCTAAATCCAACACCTTAAAACTAAACCCTAAACCCTAAACCCTAATCATTTTATGACATTTTAAAAAATGTTTTGTAATTTTTATTTAGGTGTTCATTAAAACAATTTACTAAATTGTTATAAACGTTAAATCCAACACCTTAACCCTAAACCCCATACCCTAAACCCTAAACCCTAACCCTAAACCCTAATCATTTTATGACATTTTAAAAAGTGTTTTGTAATTTTTATTTAAGTGTTTATTAAAACAATTTACTAAATTGTGATAAACGCTAAATCCAACACCTTAATCCTAAACCCCATACCCTAAACCCTAAACCCTAATCATTTTATGATATTTTAAAAAATGTTTTGTAATTTTTATTTAGATGTTTATTAAAACATTTTTTTACTAAATTGTTATAAACGCTAAATCCAACTCCTTAACCCTAATCCCAATACCCTAAACCCTAAACCCTAATCATTTTATAACATTTTAAAAAGTGTTATTTAATTTTTATTTAAGTGTTTATTAAAACACTTTACTAAATTGTTATAAACCCTAAATCCAACACCTTAACCCTAAACCCTAATCATTTTATGACATTTTAAAAAGGGTTTTGTAATTTTTATTTAGATGTTTATTAAAACATTTTTTTACTAAATTGTTATAAACGCTAAATCCAACTCCTTAACCCTAAACCCTAAACCCTAAACCCTAATCATTTTATAACATTTTAAAAAGTGTTATTTAATTTTTATTTAAGTGTTTATTAAAACAATTTACTAAATTGTT
>APFE031088871.1:0-14989 GCA_000404065.3 Pinus taeda | reverse complement strand
TTTTAACCAAGTTAAAATGTTTAAGTGACATTAAATTACAAGATCCATTTTTACTCTTGATATACCAAGCCCCAAGAGGGATCAAATATTTTTTCAATCTATGTTAGTTTGCATATCACGATATTTGATCCAGAGTAAAGATGGATCTATGCTAGTTTAATCCCCTCCTTTAAATAGGCTGCATTCCATGTGAATACCATGTGCCATATTTATTTTTATTAATACTAATATTAGGGTTAATAATGTTTTTTTGCATGGTATTAATAATAATTTGGCCCATAGGCTTCACCTAAATATAACACATTTTTTGAGTGCTCGCTAAATATAAGGTGGCTTATGGAGTAAATATAAAAAATGTTTTATTTATTTACCATACCTCTTGTTTATTTATATTTTTATTAATTTACCATACCTCTTTTATAAATATGGTATTTGGCCCATAGGATTCAGTTAAATAAAACCTCTTTTTTGAGCCTTCTTAAATAGAAATAGGGTTATGAACTAAATATAGAAAGAGGTTTTGTTTATTTACCATACCTATAGTTTATTTATATTTTTATTTATTTACCATACCTTTGAAGTATAAAAAAAGGTTTTATTTATTTACCATACCTCCACTTTATTTATATTTTTATTTATTTACACACTTTTGTGTTCATAAATATAAGGTGACATGTGGAGCAAATATAAAAAAATGTTTTATTTATTTACTATACCTCTCATTTATTTATATTTTTTTTAATTTACCATACCTTTTTTTAAATATGGTATTTGGCCCATAGGATTCACTTAAATGAAACCTCGTTTTTGAGCCTTCTTAAATAGAAAGAGGGTTATGGACTAAATATAAAAAGAGGTTTTACTTATTTACCATACCTTAACTGTATTTATATTTTTATTTATAACTATCATAAATACATTTTCTTGGAAATGAGGGCAAATGGAAGATTGTAAATCCTAATTTCAAGGGCTAGATTTCCTTTTTTTTACCCTCTCCCTTAAAATAAGGTGGGCTAACCTCCATACCTAATTTTTTTATAAAATAAATTTGAGGTGATTTGTAACAATGTACTATGATACAAAATATTTTCCCAATAAAAAATATAAAATCCCTTAATTTAGCCCAAGGGAGAAAATTCGCCTCTAAAATTTTCCATGATCTAGGCATTCTTCCATGCCAATGATATATCATAACCAAAAACCACATGCATTTTCAATGCATGCCAAAACTAGCAAGGAAATTGTACATGCAACTTGGTATCTAAAAGAAAAATTGATTGTAGTTGTTGATCCTGATGTTCTCTTGTGCCTTCCTGCACTTCCTTTTCCTTATTGCTCAAAAACTCCAACTATTCCACACTCCTCCAAGAATACTCCAAGAAAAATCTAAGTGTCCAAGAGTATGAGAGAGAGAATAAAGAGAGAGCTCCAAAACTGAACTAACAAAAGTCTATGAAGTGATCCTCATAAGATTTATTATCAATGAGGCCTCTATTTCCTTCAATTTCCTCTATTTTACTTCATTTTCCTCCTCACATGCATCTTGTGACCTTTCACCTTCCTTTTCTCTTAATTTCCTTTATTTTCATAAATAAATTGCCAAAAATTCCATTTTGCCTTTCTAAAGCCTTTATCGTTCCCTTTGCCATTTTAGTTTAGCCATAATAACCTAAATGAATAGCCAATAGGGTTTTTTTCCCACCATTCAGCTTTGAATACATGTCCCATGACCTTGGTCTTATTTTCTTTTACATGAAATTTTACTAGGGCTATTACATCAATGTCTCAATTCTCAACAAAAAACTAGTAGAAACTGTTTTCTTCTTATGGTTGGATTGAATCTCGGTGGGCTCATAAACAAGATGGTAGAGACACCAAAATTTTTTTCTTTTGAAAATTATTTTTGGAAAACGTCTGTAGAGCTTGTGAAAATTATAGAGCCCGATGTTAAGGTGCTAAGGATGGTGGATGGGGAAAAAAATGGTCATGGGTTATATTTATGAGCCTATGGATTAAGCAAAGGAGAAGCTATGGGTAGCTTACAAGGATAAGTTAGCTAAATATGGATGTATATGGGAGATCATTGATAATA
The DNA here is from genome assembly GCA_000404065.3 of Pinus taeda. NCBI lineage: Eukaryota > Viridiplantae > Streptophyta > Pinopsida > Pinales > Pinaceae > Pinus > Pinus taeda. Next base: position 12,897 of record APFE031088871.1, on the reverse strand, counting down.
GATGGAGAAATCAACTCTATCATCCTATACATACAGTTGGGTATTTTTTGAACCCAAAGTATCATTATAAAGCTTGTCTATGAGATCTAAAGGTTGAGGAGGTCAGAGATGGATTTATTGATTGGTTGGAGCACATGGTCGCTAACCATGTAGATCCGTTAGAAATACATTAAAAAATTAGACTTTTCAGTATGGCGGTTGGTAACTTTGGAAAAAACTTGGCAAAAATGGAAAGAGATGTGGATAACCTAGGTAAATGTTGGCTTAAGGGGGCCTGACCCAGGTTCAGAGTTATTTGTGCCAACCAACAAAACCTTAACTACTGGCCCTTTCAGCAACAACATGTGTAGTGTGGGCTGCAATCTCACTTGAAGCAGTATTGGGGGATGCTAGAACCAGTTTTCTGGATCTATAGGCCTGTTTGATGGTCTTCTTAAGGATATTATAAATTAGATATGCCTTCGCGTAAATCTATTCCTTCTGAATATCAATTGATGCAACTATATTGAAATGACCTTTAGACCTTCGTGAAGGTACCTGATTGTACTTATCATGCATAAAAGATACAATTTCCCTAATTTCATACAATAAATTGTATATTATGAAGCCCTTATGACATAGATTTGTCGTCACGTAGAGCTACCCTTTATGAACTAATAACTAAACGAGATCTATCTAACAAATTCCCGATATCCATGAACGAGGTTAATTCTACTGGTTATGCCTAAACATTACAAATCCATTTGTTTTGCGCAGAGATTAAGAATTAATTCACATAAACAGATCACAGAGAGAAGATGCCTAAACATAAACAAAAGAAAATAAACAAGGCACATGTGCATAGATTCGGTTCAAAATAGTCTTTATTAAGATGTAAATGTTCAAATACAAACTTTTTATCCCTATGCACCCAACTATAGGGGCCTACGCACTCAGCTGCGGACTTACTAAGGTCTTTGAGCACTCAGCTGCAGGAGCCTTCCCCTTCACCTAAGTACAGGAAATAAAATTTTCCTGCCTTAGCACCTTGCTCTTACAATAATTCTTTCCAAAAATTTATCCTCTACGACTCACTAAGACTCAACTATATATAGCCTTCTCATTACAATATCATGGCTCATAGACCATGGGTGAGTCTCAAACCCATCCTATCACCTACCTATACAAGGGACTAATGCCCTTTTGACTCTTACTTGGCTTCACACTCCCCTTCCACATTTCACAGAGACTTTACGTTCTACAAAATTTGACTTTATTGATAAAATTTGACCCCAGGGATCCCATCCTAATAGTAAGCAATTCCAATTTTCTTTTCTTTTCAAGTTAAATTGTTTACAAAATTACAATTCAAATTATATATTAATACTTGTAATTTGTAAATAATTAATGAAATGAATTCAATTACTAATTAATGTCTTTTTCTTTGCAGCACATTGGTGGGAGTCATTTGGCGACTAATGTCCTCAATTGCAAAAGTTTTCAATTAGAGTCCTTAGCCAAACTTGCAGTGCTTCAAGTTGTGAGTGTAATTGGTTTGTTTTTTAGTGCATACAAATGAAGAATAGAAACTATTTGGAGCAAAAATGGTTAAATTATATTGTCTTCATGAAATACAACCTTTGAATAAGGTGCAACCAAATGATGAACAAAATACTTGATCTAGATCCCATTGTGTTGGATGATATTGATCCAACATCGGAATGGGTGGAAGAGACTGAAGATCCTAAGTTTGATGTTGATTTTGATATTGACATGGAATTAGGGGGATGTAGCAAATTTGGTAGCGCCATTAGAACCGGGATTAATACTTGCATTAAACAAATGAAAACAACCAATGGAAGACATTAGTTGTGCAAATCAACCAACTCGTGCTTCGATTAGGTTCACTTATACTATTATTGGTGGCAGTGTTACTATTAAGGTTGCAGATGAGGCTGAGGTAACCTTAGACTCTAATCTAGATGATGTTTATGTAGCTCCTGTTGATGATTCTGTGTCTACTAGTGGTGATGAGTTTGATGATTGATAATGTGTAGACTAGTAGTCTTGTAGTAGGCCAATAGCCTCATTGCTTATAACATTGTTTTTGGTCTTTATAGTCCATTTATTGCCTCATTTCTTATGTATTTGTTCAATGATATGTATTGCATTCGGTTCCATTTTCATATATTCACCTTCACATGGTATATAGATGAGAAAACTTTGCATATTTTGTCTCTATTGGCTTGGAATCATGGTTCCAGATATGAAAATAGTTTTTTCATTAAAAAATAATTATTTAATCTATTTTTTTAATAATTGGTTCATTAAGATCTGACTAGTCTTGGTTTGACTGGTTCCGGTTTGAAATCTGGCTTATTAGTAGAACAATCTAGTAACCAGTTTCAATTTTTAAAACTATGACTGATATTTACAGAAAGAAAATTACTAGTTCATAGCCCAAAGTTGTAAAATTCAAGAGGAGATAAAGGAGTTATAGTTGTAAATCAAAAACCTACAAAACGAGTTTTTTTACTCCATTCCATATGCATCCTAGGGAAGATAGATAAAGAGAGGGATTATCATTGAAGGATGATGCAACATTTTTCTAAATTCTATTGTACTCTCTTAATAAGATTGTAAGATGATGAGAAATTTTGATGGGATCTAATTTTCCAATTTTATCAATTTCTTCCATGGGGACATGTAAGATGTTTGGTGTAGGGGGGATTTTGGCTCCCAACATTAACATCTCTAGCTTAAATCTTTCCATTCTATTTCCTTTCCTATTATATCTTCCTTTCCCAAAAAATCTATATTACTGGCTTAAAATACCCATAATTAGTATGACGAAGTACACCCTCCTTAGCTTATTAAAAACCTATGTTTTTTTACTATATTTAAGTGAACATTGAACTTATGTTTCTAATTATGAATATGTATTTCACTTCCAATACCACCACAAGGATTATGGTTCCCTAGGGAACCAAGAGGTCATTATATATCACATTCATTCCTATCCATGTAAGAGTCTAACTTGTAAGATTTGACGATTACATGGAAGTCTAGCACATTTCTTCTCGCAACCAATCAAAAAGTCAAATCAAAGATCCAAGGATTCCATATTGTGCCTACTAGTAATGAAGTCATAAAAAAAACACTATTTTTTATCTAATAAAGTGCACACTCAGGAGCTAATATGTCTCACCACACCAATAATCAACTTGGAAAAGTTTACAAAAGTAGAAGGAGAACTATTATTCAGTATCTTAACTATTATGAGGAGATCTCTTCCTAGAAAAAAGTATTGGATCTTATCTCTATATCATGTCCTCTTGTGGGCAATATTTTGATGTAAATTGTGATACTTATAATTAGACCGATGAACTGTAATGTCAAGTTAGTTATTTGATATTGTGATTTTCATATGGTTTCTCATACTCTGTATAAGTTATGCATTAGAAACCCTACTGTAATCTAGCTATGATTAATATAATACTAGTAGGCTTCATCCTGTCAACCAAAGAAGAGTGAGAAAAGAACTCCTCGTTTGCCAAAATGTTCATTCAGTTTGTGAATGAGAGGCCACTTAGTAAGTTTAGGCCCATAGATGTGTTGGACAACGTAACTACTATCATGGAAATTTCTAAGGTTGTCTAGAAGGAGGAAGCTAGGGTCAAATATGAGGAGTACCTAAAGGTGGTATCAAACAATGTGGCTGCCTTCAACAGTGAGTTTGACAGGATTCACAGAGAAGGTTTTCCCAACAATTAGGACTTTGGAGGAGTGTTGATCCAGTGGGTACAATACTGTCAAAGATTAGTGGAGCCCAAAAGCAAAGTAGACTCTACTCATGAGAAGACTACTCCTCTAAAGGCTAAGACTATGGTAAACTATTCGAAGAGGGACTTTCAGCTATTGGGGATGGTCAAAACCATGTTTCACCCTAGATTGAACTACACCGGTCTAACCAACCTCAAAATTTCTTATTGGTGGTTCTTCTGAGCTCCTCTGCTAGTGCCAACACTGTGGCAAAGATCTCAGCTTTTTGTCAACCCTCTTGTCCTCCAATTCATTGAACCATGTAGCTATGCTTAATAGAATACTAGAAGGCTTCATCCTGTCAGCCAAAGAAGAGGGAGAAAAGAACTCCTAGATTGCCAAAACGTTCACTCATTTTGTGAATGAGAGGAAACTTAGTGAGTTGAAGCCCATAGATGTGTTGGACAACGTAAATGATATCATGGAAATTTCCAAGGTTGTTTAGAAGGAGGAATCTAGGGTCAAATCTAAGGAGTACCTAGAGGTGGTATCAAAGAATGTCGTTGCATTCAACATCGATTTTTACATGATTGTCAGAGAAGGTTTTTGTAGCAAATAGGACTTTGGGGGAGTGTTGATATAATGGGGACAATACTGTCAAAGACTAGTGGAGCCCAAAAGCAAAGTATACTCTTCACATGAGAAGACTGCTAATCTGAAGGGTAAGACTATGGTAAAATATCTGAAGAGGGACTTTCAGCTATTGGGGATGGTCAAAACCATGTTTCACCCTAGGTTGAACTACACAGGTTTGACCATCCTCAAAATTTCTTATCGATGGTTCTTCCAAGCTCCTTTGTCAGTGCCAACGCTATGGAAAATATGTAGCCATTTCGTTAACCCTCTTGTGCTCCAAATTATTGAACCATCTAGCTATGATTAATAGAACACTAGAAGGCTTCACCCTATCAGCCATTTCTTATCGGTGGTTCTTTTCTCCTTCTTCTTTGGATGGCAGGATGAAGCCCTCTAGTATTCTATTAATCATAGCCAGATGGTTAGATGATTTGGATCACAAGATGGTTGACAAAATGCTCAGATCTTCTTCACAGTTTTGGTGTTGGCAGAGGAGCTCATAAGAGAAACCGATAAGAAATTTTGAGGTTGGTCAGACTTGTATAGTTCAATCTAGGTGGAACATGGTTTTGACCATCTCCAATAGCTAAAATTCCCTCTTCAGATAGTTTAACATAGAGTTACCCTTCAGAGTAGAAATCTTCTCATGCGAAGAGTATAGTTTGTTTTTGGGCTCCACTATATTTTGACATTATTGTCCCCACTGGATCAACACTCCCCAAAAGTCCTAGTTGCTAGGCAAACCTTCTCTGAAAATCTTGTCAAATTCGGTGTTGAAGGTAGCCACATTCTTTGATACCACCTGTAGGTACTCCTTAGGTTTAACCCTATCATCCTTTGTCTCTACAACCTTGGAAATTTTCACGATAGCAGTTATGTTGTCCAACACATCTATGGGCCTCAACTCACTAACTATCCTCTCATTCACCAACTAAATGAACATTTTGGCAATCTAGGAGTTCTTTTCTCCCTCTTCTTTGGCTAAGAGGATGAATCATTCTAGTATTCTATTAATCATAGCTAGATGGTTTGATGATTTAGAGCACAAGAGGGTTGATGAAATTCCCAGATCTTTGCCACAGTACTTACGCTAGCAGAGGAGCTTGGAAGAACAACCGATAATAAATTTTTAGGTTATTCAAACTTGTGTAGTTCAATCTAGGGTGAAAAATGGTTTTGGCCATCCCCAACAGCTGAAAGTCCCTCTTCAGATAGTTTACCATAGTCTTACACTTTAGAGTAGTAGTATTCTGATGAGAAGAGTCTAATTTGATTTTGGGCTCACTATTCTTTGATAGTATTGTCCCCACTAGATCAACACTCCCTCGAAGTCCCTATTGTTGGGAAAACCTTCTTTGTAAATCTTGTCAAACTCAGTTTTGAAGGCAGCCACATTCTTTGATACCACCTCTAGGTACTTCTTAGATTTGACCCTACCTTCCTCCTTCTAAAAAACCTTGGAAATTTCCATGATAGCAGTTACATTATCCAACACATCTATGGGCCTCAACTCATTAAGTGGCTTCTAATTCACAAGCTGAATGAACATTTTGATAACCTAGGAGTTCTTTTCTCCCTCTTCCTTTGGTTGATAGGATGAGGCCTTCTACTATTCTATTAATCATATCTATATATGGTTCGATGATTTGGAGCACAAGAGTGTTGACGAAATGCCTAGATCTTTGCCACAGTGTTGGCATTGGCAGAGGAACGGAAGAACCACCGATAATAAATTTTGAGGTTGGTCAGATGTGTATAGTTCAATTTGGGGTGAAACATGGTTTTGACCATCCCCAATAGTTGAAATTCCCTCTTCAGTTAGTTTACCATAGCCTTACCCTTCAGAGTAGTAATATTCTCATGAGAAGAGATTACTTTGCTTTTGGTCTCCACTAGTCTTTGACAATATTGTCCCCACTGGATCAACACTCCCCCAAAGTCCTAGTTGTTTGGAAAACATTCTTTAAAAATCTTGTCAAACTCGGTGTTAAAGGCAGCCACATTCTTTGATACCACCTCTAGGTACTCCTTAGATTTGACCCTAGCTTCCTCCTTCTAAACAACCTTGGAAATTTCCATGATATCAGTTACGTTGTCGAGCACATCTATGGGCCTCAACTCACTAAGTGGCTTCTCATTCACAAACTGAATGAACATTTTGGCAATGTAGGAGTTATTTTCTCCCTCTTCTTTGGCTGATAGGACGGAGCCTTCTAGTATTGAATCTTACTTAGCTTCGCCCTTTGCTTCCACATTTTGTGGTGAATTTACATTCTTTCACAACAACTATTACAAAATTTCACTTTATTGACAGAATTTAACCCCCAGGGACCCCATCCCAACAAGCCCCCAACCCAAATATGGTGAATCGCTCTCAATTCACTCAATTGGCTTATCCACTTTATTGCAGAGTTCACTGAACTCCATCTTCAACACTCCAAGGTCCATTATGCTCTGTACGATGGTCTACTACACTTGTTCGACCAACTTCTCTGTAGTTGGCCCCACCATCATGAGGCGCATGGTACTTTGTGTCTACTGGAAATTCTTTAGCTTCTCTTGGATAGCCAGAGTAGTCTGGCTCGCTTTCGCTATCCATGGCTGAATCCGAGCTTTCAAAACTTGTTCTTTGCGCTGCAGCTCCTCAACCTCTCCTTGTAGCACCTTCATTTCTTGTAATTGCATGAAGCATTGGACTGGTGCCAAAGTGCGCGCAGTCGCCTTGATATCATCAAAGTTTTGTTGTGCCTCTCTGATCTCTGTACCTAGTCTCTATAGGTTTGAGTCCTCCTGCAAAATGGTCCATAGTTCCTTTTCATTTTCAAAGAGATAATTGCGACCCATTATTGCATTATACAAGCTAGACATGTGTTATATGATGGTTGCACCATGCTGCTCCCTTACCTTTGTCAGAGTAGTCGGCTATAATTTGAATTGTAGTTCTGAGATCTTCATCCAAAAATCAAAAGTAACTCGGCCTACCACATCCTTAGACTATCTCACTGCAGCAGCCAATTTCTGAACCTTTTCTAAAGATGCCACATCATCGGGAATGTGTAGTTCTGGTATTGATTTACATGCTTCTGTAATTACTACTTTGAGGCTCTAGCTTCATGGTTCGCACTTCTATCTCTTCTTTTTCCTTAAGATCCTGAGCCTTTTTGAAAAATATCTGCTCATTGTTCATTTTGACTTTGCTAATTACTGATACCACATGTTTCTCTCTTATTCGAAGCTCATCTGAGACCCCTTGATGAAGCACGTGGAGGGTTTGAAGGGGTAGCATGGCTAAATTCATACCGATGCCCTTGATATTTCTAAGCTGGGCATTTTCTTACTTTGACTCTACACATAATGTACCTTGTGGAAAGGGAATGAATTTGAGATCCAGAGTCCATTCTGTTTCCATTACATTAAATCTCACTTGTTTCAGGTTCGCTTGAACCCCACTCACTTGTTCTACACTTGCTTGGATTCTGTCGGTTTGAATCTGCAACTCGCACATATCCTTCTGGATGATCCCTAGCATCTACCTATAATTTTCCTCAAATTTAGTCCACAACTCTATCATTGTGTTGTCCATGGTCTCATCCAAGTCCCCCCTTAGTGAGGCCCATTGGATCCGCATGTGCATGTTTGTCCAATTTTTTTTTCTTCCTGGGTCCTAAAGTCGTCTCCTTAGTTTGCTTTTGCAATTTAAAGGGAGTGCTCTACTCGTCACCTCTACTTCCTTCCTGCTTGGACTATTCCTTCTCTTAAGTATGTTCGGAACCCAATGCTTCAACTTCTACTGTGGCCTATTTTGCAGCACACTCTTTATCAGCAGCTGCCTTCGCAGCAACTGCATTAGCAACGACTTCCTTCTTCTTCTGAGTGGTCAACTCCCGCTCTGCTTCTTGTGCTGCTTCTTTTGGTTTTTGCATAGTTGTTGTTTGCACAGAAGAGCTTTCTCCACCTTTGCTGGTACCTACACCAAGATCTGTGGGTTATTTCCACTCTGATGGCCATGACCCCACAATCTCCTATACATCAGCCTCTATAACTAGGTATGGCAATTTGTGCCATATCTTCCTAGGGTCCCAAAACGGAACTATTTGTTGGCTTAAGGGGGCCTGACCCATATCAATGCAACATAAGAGAACATAAGAAAGGAGAATACCGACATAGCAGCATTGAGAAAACAGTTGAAATTACCAGCCAGAGAAGATCCTTTGGCCAAAGACATTGAAGAAAGAGAGTCACGGAAGGAAAACATGATGAAGCTCATCATGGAGCAAAATGTACAGTTGAAACAAATGGAAACAAAGATGGAAAAAATAATCAAAGAAAAGGAGAAAGCTGCAAAAATGTCTATTGTCCCTTTGGAAGTTGTACCTCCTACAACAATTCCTACATCTACATCTTCTACAACAAATGCAGTGGAGAATATGTCTCTCCAAACAGAAGAAATTAAAATATTAAAGGCTCAAGTTAATGTTCTGCAAGACTAGAAGGCAAGGACTAAAACTTCCCAAGTAGCAAAACTACAAAGAGCTCAAAATCATATAGAAGCATGTAGGAAATCCGCAACCGAGTCCTCCACTGGCCACACACTGGGTCAAGTTAAGGAAATTATATGGAACAATATTATTGAAGCCATGGATGAAATCTAGCCATGTATTCAGATTATATTTGAACATAAAGAGTTGATTGAGAGATCCAATTAAGCCATTTCCACTATTAACAAAGAGTTGGGAGATATTCCTACCACAACCAATAGCATCATCAAGGTTCTAAATTCCAAAAAAAGATATGAGTTGGATGATTTGTGAGTAGATGACAGGACAGAGACAATCTTGGAAGTGAAGAAAGTTCTTACAAAGAAAAATTTGATTGTGAAACTTATAGAAGAATGTCACGGTTTGGAAATAGAAGTCAACAAATTTTTCACCAAAATAGAAGCATTAACAAATAGGGTCATGCCTTCTTTATTTGTAATTAATGACAAACTAATGACCATGGAAGATTATATGAGGAAGCTTAAAGACATTGCAAAGGACACAGCTAAATCTTCCTATGTGAAAGGTGCTATGACAAGGAGAGATTTTTTTGAAGCTATCAACAACATTATTTTCATTCAGTACGAGATACAACATATTATTTTGTTGTAAATCCCACACTTTCTCAATATACCAAGGTAGATGAGATCTACCACAAGGCAACCAAAATCACCATCTCAGATGAGGAGCGATGGGATAAATTGTACGAATTTCAAGCGTAAAGGGTAAATATCATCTACACCCAACACAACACCAAAAACGTGGCAACTCAGCAACTGTTCTCCCCAAAAATAGTGCCAAACGTCCCAAATCACTTCACCAAATTCACCTATTTTGGTCACATTACTCCATTATGTTAGTTTGAAGTTAATAATAGATTGCCATGTCGATGTAGCATTCATTGTAATCATTTTTGCAATTTAGTTTAAATACTTCATTCATTCAAAGTATTGGGGGTTGGCTCCTGATCATTGTAATTTTCTATTGAGAATTGTATTTTTTCCACACTACTGGAGTTTCATTAATACAAAGGCTTTCACGGGATTCTTGTGTTGCAATTTACTGGTGATGTTTTTCCTATTGTAGCTATTTCTTTCACTATTTTTCTCTACATTATAATCATCAATTGAGAAACAGGAAATGTGAAAAGTAAGATTTGTTAATTGAACACCTTATTTGGACTATTTTTATAATCTATATGCTTTTCTTCTGAAGTCTGATTGAAAAATTCTTAAATTCTTTTCAATCATTACTGAGAACACCTCTTCATCATTTCATTATTCACTTTAAATATCTAGTGAATGTAACTGTCTCACACTGTGATTACTCTTTTAGACATTTGATGCAATATCCAGCTTTATTTTACTCCATAGCATAATGGGAAGAAATTAATTTGATCAGATCAACCAACCAAACCAATCAAACAAATTGATGAGCCCCAAAATTGGGTAACTTATCGGACTCATTTTGCCTAATTTCTCTTCACCAATCCACCATTTTTCATAATTCATGCATGTTTTTGAGTATATTTATGTTAATTGAATGAATGAGGATAGTCACTTTACCACGAAGGATAACACATGGTTATTGTAGATTTTTGGACAACGTTTGGAGCAAGGCCAAGCATTTATGAGCCAGATGACAGCCAAACAATGAGGGAACAATGGTGAGGATTCATAGGAAGGGTGTCTCCTACACTAAATGGCCCCTTCCTCGAATTCTCCACCCTCAGCTCGGAGTTCAGCAGGCCACCAAAAACAATTCCCAAGGGTAGCCAAGCAGTTTTGTGAAAAGTGACTGTTTACTAGCAGTTTGAGCAGCCGAGCCACTTGAGTTAAGGAGGGTTGTTGGAGGACCTCGTACTGTATAAGAAAGAAGGCTACTAGCCTTCATAGGTTACTTTTGGAAAATTTGTATAATGCACTCTAGTGCTGCTCTATTTTTGCTCATTTGTGGAGCTTTTGCTGTAAACATTTTTGTAACATGGTTATTTTCTGAATAATGGAGATCAGTTGCATTTTGCCTCAGTTCTGAGCTTCTTTTTAGGAGCCTGTAGCTCTTGGGGTTGGGCCCAAACCAAGTGCTAGGACCTCCTCTGTGTACTGTTGTATGTTTTTTTTGTTTTTAATTAATTTCTGCTAGTAGGTTACAATCTTGTTTGGTTATTTAATTCATTTTTGCTGATAGAAATAGTTGCTCATGTTTTAAATTGATTTAATCGGTTGGTAACAGAAAATATCTTCAAAAAGGGCTACCAAGAAAACCTTGATCTCACCTCTCCCTCCTTGGGACCATGAGCTGAGACCAAGGTGTCCTTGCTGCCATAAAAACATTGTTCTTGCTTCTTCATGCAATTTCTAGTGTTAGATTCCTAGTTGCAAAAGTTGGTTCCAGTTGTGATTATATCAGTGTTGTTAAAAGCGCGTTCTAAACGCGCTTTTTTCAAAAAAGCGCGCGTTTTTCCCTTTGCCGAGTTAAACGCGCTTTTTATGGGAAAAAAGCGCCATAATTTTTTTTGCCGCTTTTTTCTGAAAAAAAGCGTGCTTTTTTCGAAAAACGCGCTCTTTTCAGAAAAAAGCGCAGGGGTAGCGGGCAGCGGGTTTTTAAATGAAAAATTAGATTTTTCATTTGCCATTCAGACAGCAGCGCGCGCGAGGAAGAGGAGAGGAGCTAGGAGAGAGGAGCTGGAGGGTTTCTTGGCGATTCGAAGTGGCTAGACTGACTATTTCAAGAGGAGACCGCCATTTTCACCGTAGAAACGGTATGTAGGTTAATTTGTTTTTGTTTTCATTGTTTCAAAACATTGTTTTTCTATGTTTTTAATTTTATTTTTTTGTTGAAAAACTTCATATGGGCACCAATTTTTTTTTTTTTTCATTGTTTTTAAAGAATTGTTTGTATTTCTTCATTGATTTGGGATGGGTAACTTGGTATGGCTATGGGAACCAATTTTTTTTTTTGTTTTCATTTTTTTTAAACATTGTTTATGTTTTTACATTGTTTTTGGCATTTGCTTGCCATTTGGTTGGGTAACTTGGGTTTGGAACTTTGGATTCTAGAAATTTGTAACTTGTAATTTTGTAAATGGCAAATGCTAAATTGTAATCCTAAATTCATACTTCCTAATCCTTATTAATTTTAATTTTTTCCCATAGGTTTGCAACTTCAAAGTTAAAAAACAAACATGCCAAGGAAATTGGATCCTTTCTGGGATTATGGTGAGCCTGCAGCTCTGAATGATAGACAAAACTTGACTTGCAAGTTGTGTGGAAAGGAGATACGCGGGGGGGTGTATAGGTTGAAGTATCACCTTGCACAAATCCCTGGACATGATGTGGGGCCTTGTACAAATACAACTCCTGAACTTATCCAAAGAGCCATGAGAGCACTGGGAGAATTAGAGTAGACTAGAGAGGCCAAAGAAGAACTGAAAAGGCAACTAAGAAGGTCAGCTGAAGGAAGTGGGCCAGGTGGCGCTGGTTCTACTGCAGCATCAGTCAATCCGGTAGCTGCATCATCATTTTTTGTTCCTCGAACCACAACAAGTTCACAGCCATCTATCGGTTCAATGCTAAAAAGAACCGAGAAAGCAGAAGCTGACAACTTGCTAGCAAAATTTCTCCTTTGGAGTGATATTCCTTTCAGCATCGTAAGGAATAATCCTTTTTTCCAACCTGCTGTTGATGCTATTGCCAGTGTTGGCCCGGGGTACAAAATCCCTTCTTATCATGATTTCAGAGGCCGGATTCTTCAAGATCAAAAGCGTGCTGCACCCCAAGATTGGAGGATTTTAGGGCATCATGGGCAAAAACAGGATGCACTGTTATGTCAGATGGTTGGACTGACCAAAAGGGGAGAACCCTTTTAAACTTCTTGGTTAGTTGTCCCAAGGGGACTATGTTTATCAAATCTGTTGATGCATCTAACCAAATCAAAGATGCAAAAACTTTATGTGATTGGTTGGATGTGTTTATTTTGGAGG
>APFE031088864.1:10153-33379 GCA_000404065.3 Pinus taeda | reverse complement strand
AAAGAAAAACGAACCTTATGGCTCGAAGTTAGCTTTACCCAAAAAACTAAATATTTAAAAAAAATTGAACCTTGTGGCTCAAAGTTAGCTTTAGCCGAAAAACTAAATATTTTTTCTCAATGTTTCTGATTTTCCGAGATCACACTAAGGTGCAGGGAAAAGAGCATACGCATGAGAAAAAAAATCCTTCCTTTCTGTTTCTGATTTGCCCAGATCGCACAGAGTCGCAGGGCAAAGAGCATACGCAGAAATGAAGGGTATAGATCCGGTTAAAAAAAAAAACTAAATAAACCGAAACCGAAATAAGCAGAGAGAAAATAACAGTAAACTGCAAATAAAGACTGTATACCTCCAGATCTTAAAAATGACGCAGATAGGGCTACCGGAAACCTTTTCGCGTGAAACGAAAGGGGTTCCTCACTGGAACAGATGCTCCGAACACAACAGAGCAGTCCTCTCGGCCCGAAAGCAGTCAGAAACAGTAGATCTAGGAAACGACAGCCGCATGCAGTTCTACCGGCTTCAGATTTGGATCACCAACGGACGCAACCCTCAAATAGCTCTGATACCATGTAGGAATTTACAGGGTAAGTTCCTCAGATAGAACACCAAAAGGACACCGCTCACAAACAGATCACAGATCAATACACCAGTATTTTGACGGTGTTAAAACCCTCAGAGAGGGAAACAGTCCACGGCCTGCGCCAACGTGGCTACTACAGGCAATTTATTAATAAAAGAATGAAAATTTACATAAGCTTCTCTCATCCACGGTTAACCTACAAATGACCCTCCATGCGCTTTAAATAGAATTCATGGACCAATCGGGTGTCAAGCCACGGATCAAGTGTCGGTAATACCGAGGAGAGAATGAACCGTCGGATCACTACATATCGTGACCGTCGGATTGTAAGTTACAAAATGTACAACGGTAAAGAAACACACTTTACCTAACTCTAACCTAACTCTATACTAGACCAAGTTGAACTTAACTATTCCTATGTGTCGGAATATCCTAACATAGACCAGCTGGCCATGCATGCTAGTTGTGTCTCCCTCTCTTGCAGTTGTCTTCTAAGTAATGCATTTTCTGTTTCCAAGTGTGTTCTTGTGATTGCCTCTCTATGTCTTACAACGCTTTAACTCCCTTCCCATTTCTCTAATCTTGTTCTCCATGTGGCCAATATCCTCTACTCCCTTGGATTTGGCGATTTGCATCCACCTATGGCTCCTTATTCTTTCTTTCTCTAACTCAAAGAAAAGTGGGATTGCAAATTTCTGTGGAATGATTCTTCCCCCCTCAAGAAGATTGTAGTAAGAGCCCAAACTAGGCTGGGGGTCAAGTTCTTGAGTCTCTGTTGCTTCCTCCTTCCCCTGTGACTGTCCTTCTAGTCTTTTTTCAATTTTTTCGGTCTCCTATAGTCTTGACAGGGTCTCCTGTAGAACAGTTTGTGCCTCCTGTAGAACTATTTTTTATTCTTGTATTTGCACTCTTTCCTTCTAGGTGGAAGATCTAGGAGTCCCCCTTTCATATGTGATAGGGGTTTTAGAGAGAGATTCTTCCCCTTTGACAGTGGGTGAATCTTCAATTACAATGGGCACTTTAGAAGAAGGCTGGGGCTTCCCTTGTTTGATCCTTGTGCTCTTTCGAGCCCTGAAATACATTGAGGTCTTCCTCTTCCTCTTTTGTTTGGGTTTAGTTGAGTTGTTGAGGGTAGCGAGAGCAGCTGTTGCCTCCCTTTCTAGGGTCTTAGGAGACACTTCTGTCTTTTCTACCCCTTTTTCCTCTCCTTTTGTCTTTTTCTTTGTCTCTGCTGGTTTTGTTTCCTTTTGTTTTGTTTTGGTTTCTTCCCCCTCTATTTTGGTTTCTTACTTCTCTGTTTTTTCCTCATTTTCCTCCCCTTCTTCCCCTTGCTACTCTTCCCTCTCACTATCAGAAGGATTGAGATCATATGTGAGGGCCTTTATATCATCTTCTATTGTCATGTTTCGGAAGATTTCCCATGCTATGGGGATTGTGAAGGTATGGAGGGCTTCTTCCACTAACAGTTTAATTAACCCATGGTGATCCAACTGATCTGGACCTCTTTCCTTCAACTTAATGCTAGAGTCTATGAGGGCCTGTAGGAGAAAATAGGGGATGTTGAGTTTCTGGGGTGTTGGAGTGTCCGTGCCATATCTCAGCTCATGGAGAAGTCTGAAATGGTAGACATAAACTATGCTATACCTCCCTTCACAGGAAATATATTTGATAATATGGTAACTGACCTCATTCCAAGGGTAAGGTATGCTTGTCCTTCTAATGCCATTTTTTTCTTCTACAGGATGTTCATTGTTTTGGAAGAAGTTTTTCTTGGCAGACTGTCCAATTGACTTTTCATCTTTGCTCCAAGGTAATCCAAGAGGAAGGGTGGTAAATCTACTGATAAATTCTGGGTTGATTTCAATGGAGAGACCTCTAAAAGTAACAGTAGCATGTGTCCTCGAGTGAGGGACTAAAGAAAGGGAAAACTCATGAGCCACTTCTTCATCATACCCTCAAAATTTCTCAAAAAATGGCATCCAATTTGCTCTGGTGAAAATGGCTACTACATCGGGATTTTCATGGAGCCTGGTTGAATTTGTGGGCTCCTTCCTCATGAATCCCCCTATCATTGTGCTTATACCCCTTTTGAACACCCAAGGTAGAGATGGAGACAAGAATTTTGAAGAAACAAGAAAACAGAGGAAACTGTGTTTTTTTAATAAAACAGGCATAATTTTTTTTATGTAATTCCTCTTCCTCTATGGACTCAATTCCACCTTAAAATTATATCATTCCTTGAACAAATTGATAATAAAGGTGGGTGTGCACAAAAACTACCTCCTCAAGCCAGAAATTGAGAAAAAAACCCCATGTTTTCTCCTTAAAAACAACTTACTACCCCTCTAGTAGAACTGCCTGTAGGTGCTCTTGTAGAACCTGTAAGTGCTACTGTAGAATTACGATAGCGGGAGGATGGATGAAAGTGATGGAGAACGATGGTTTCGAGGCTATGGTGGTGTCAAAGAGCTTTCTGCAGCTAAGTGGATGAGGATGAAATGTGTTATGTTCCTATACCAATAGGTGTCATATATCATGATTGACTTGGTTTAGCTCTGAAATATGTACATACCTTTGCTTGTTGCAAATGTTTTCCAAAAAAATGAAAGAAAATGAATTCCAAGAAAATGAAAAAGACCATGAAAGTGTGCAAGTTCAAATGCCACTGCTATTTCACTTTTTGTATAAAGATTGTGTGCAACTTGTTACTTATCCACAATCCATGGTAACCAAATAGTTTAATCTTGGTTATTCCATGTTTTGAATTTCATGTTTATATATATAGAGAATCAAATCTGGCCAAATTGTTCAATCTTGGCAGATAAGTAGATAGGTAAAATGAATGAAAGGATGCTCAATAGTTTAATCTGAGCCCTTGGATGTAATAAGGTTAGACTTAGATATATTCCCATTGTAAAAGAAAAGAAAAATTCTGATAAGGGTTTGCCAGTTTAAGTGCACCCTAATAAAAGAAGTAAAAATGGTAGGATGTGTAGGTGGGTAAGTAGATGACTGGTTGCAAAATTATGTATGATTAATGATTAAGTTAAAAGCTTAAATATTTTGCTTTCATCACTTTGACAAAGTATGGATGACAATGAATACATTTACATCAGAGACAAAAGTCAAACTAATTAACCTCCTCACTCATTTTTCCCTAAATTTTACTAATTTCCCATAAGTACTAAAGGCACCAACAACCTGAAAGTTAAAGGGGCTCAAAGTATTTCTCTGACTTCTGGAGGGACCAGGCCCTCGGCCCAATAACTTGCAAGGCCTAAGTGCTAAAACCCCTTCATAATTCACTCATTCCCTTCAAATGCTTTTCCTAAGTAAAATCATTATTTTACCTAGGAAAGTAAAGGTTCTTTATAAAAACCCCCCAAACACATTTTAGCCTAAGTTAGAATGTTGGATGATGAAATGTATTTTCGGAAACATTTACTTAGCGCTTTTTCCTTTCCATATTCATATTAATTTTTAATCTTTATTATTATTTAACTCCCAAAACAATAACCCTTTCCTGTATTAATTAATTAAAATCTCACAATAAGTAAATATCCCCTCTCGATGGTTTGAAAAATAAACCATAATAATGTTAACTAGGTTGGATTAATTAATCGAATCGCGATTAATTAAGAGCCAAACCCCTGACACATTAAAAATGGATTAATTAATCACCTGGATTAATTAATAACCTCTCCGCCAATCATATCACCCCCGATGTAATTAAAGTCGTTTTAATTATCATCGTGCTCCTCCATTAAATCCCTGCCACTTCTCACTGCCGATTACTGTCCGATCAACCCCCCCACATCCAACGATTCTCGCCCATATTGCATAGACCTTTGGGCCGAACGTTAACCGTGCGATACGAGCAGTTTTGACTTGTTCTCCGGTGCTACGTGTCACTCAATCTATGGCATTGCATAACCCTCTGCCAAAACCACCAACCTTCCAAAGGCAGTGCGATGAAAACCATTACTACTCCTGTTTACGCCTCCATTAAACAACTAAGTGTCCCATCAATCAGTTGCCGCCAAATGTCATTTTCATTCAGCCAACAAAAATCATTGACTTTGTGCATAAAAACAAAAATGTCCATTGTTTTCCCTTTTTTCCCGAGAAAGCGACTTCTGCTTCCATGCACGCATAGAGTACGTCCAGTCCAACAACTGACTTCCAACCATCAACCGCCATCAGTTGTTAAACTCCAGACCACTACAAACTACTGTGCGTACCCTGAATGCCTTCATTGTAACCATTTGTCTAGATAGTCGACCAAAAATAGGTATTTATCGTATTTCCCTCTCAGAAACATTGTTTTGTACTGAACTTCCACTAAATTGATATAAATCCAAATTATTCAGTAAAATTAAGCTATTTTCTTAGTCCCCAACTTCCCCAAGCACCTGTTTTTCCTGAAATTCCTTGAAAACCCCCAACTTTCTTCCTTGAAAACACATGAACCAAGGATAAAAGCTCCTGTTTCCCTAAACGTTGCTCTAGTCACTACTCCCAATAGGGATTTGGACTACCTCCCCTTGGCCGATAAAGATTTTCATATCCAAGACCTTACTTTTGATGATAGCCCCTTGAAATTCTACAGTAGGTACCGAGACAATTACTTGAACCACTCCGATAACATAGGTCTTTGGGAGTCCATCCTCCCCAAATATCAGTTCCCCATTGTCCACATTTTCCCAGATATTGTCCACCAATGCCATGCAAATTACAACTCCAATCTGAGAGCTTTAAAGTCCCCAGACCAAACAATCTTTTTCACCATTACAGTCGAGTCTATTAATGAAATGCTGCAAATACAACCTGGCCAGAACCTCACTCCCCTTTCCATTGCAGAATTACTTGAGAAATCTACCAAGATGTCTACTTCTGAAATTAACAGAGTTTGTCATACTTTCATTGATAAGGAGCACATGCCAAAAGACCCCCCTCCCTACATGTCATGATTTTTCACCGATTTGGGAAAATATATTGTTACCATGATTGCCTGTATTATGGGTTTTACCACCAGTGAGTATGTAGATGAATTGACCTTAGCCTTCATGACTATTTTTACCCCTGGTCAACCTCCTGCAGCTAAATATGACTATGCTACATTCATTGATGACAAAATGCATGACCAGTTCATGAGACTAGAGAATGAGAGGGTATTCAAATATTCTTCAGTCCTGTATCATCTTTTCCTTTACTATCAAGCTAACAAATTCCCTTTCTCTGTACAAAACCTTGACACTAGAGGGAACCTTAGGTCAGTCATCTTCTGGACTTCCATTTTTCATTATTCTCCTTCATCTCCTTATTCTTATATAGATTTTATTGGTTTGTTTGTCCATCCTGTAACTACTAAGTTGATAGGAAGTTCCCCTCCTAGAATCAGTGATGATATTAAGATAATTCTTCAATTATCCAAGCAATACAAGATTGGGGACGGGTACTTGTACTAGAACCATACCGAGATCAGGATTTATGGGTGTGAGCTACCTCCCTTTAAACTGCCTAAATATTTCCCCATGAGATTATTTGCCCTAGAGTACTACAGGAAAATGATCAATTCTGATCAAATTCATTTTGTGAAAGCCAACAAGAAAGCTCAGTTAAGGATAAAGGATCACTTAGGCCCATTTTTTTGCAACAATAGAAAAGCAGGGAAAGAGGTAGAAGAAATCCTTGAGAGAATGCATTTGAAAAATAGTTTTATTTGGCCTTATGATCCTCACAGCTTCATTTGTGAAAAAAGACAAAAGCAGAAGCTATCCCCCTACTTCCATCATAGAATTCCAGAGATAGAACAGTATGCAAATCAAAATGAGTGGGTGGAGGGAACACTTATAGAACAAGATAGTGAACAAGTTGGGGTAGAAAATGTCATGAAAGATTTGGAAAAAAGACTTGATCTTGATTCCTTTGAATAGGTGCCTGCAGAATCTTCACATAGACCAGCACAGGAGCCGAGTGCACAGTCATCAGGACAACCAGAGACTTCAGAACTGAGGAAAGATTCAGGGTCACAAAGAATTTCTAAGGAATTGACTCAAAACAAAACAAACATGGGCAATCCTTCAGTATTGCATACTCCTCTCAATGAGGAACGAAATCAAAAAAGAAGCAGGAGTGAGGCTAGTCCCTCAATAGTACCACTAGACCAGGTATATGTTAAAAGGACAAGATTGAATCCTTTGTCTGAGTAGGAGTATGAAGAAACTAGAAGTGACACAGTACAAACCATAGTAGCAGGAGAGACACCATATGCCTCCCAAACTCAGGCATTAAGCAGGCAACCAAGTGTGGAAGTGTCATCATTCAGAGCAGCATCAGAACAAAGCCAGGATTTGAAGGAAAAGTATAAAGAAATCAAGACTATGAATGAGCAGCTCAAAGCTCAAACCTATGCCAAATATATGAAAATGGCTCCCACAAATCAGACAAGGTTGATGTCAGCTTTTGACATCAAAGAGGGAAAAATGAAGATGAGCTTCTTGAAGCCAAGAAGCCAACGGTACAATAGCCACAATCCATGGTTGATTGCTTGAAAACCAATTTTGAAGTTCTTGCTAAAGACATCCACCCAATTGATCAAATTGAGCTCCACAAGCAAACGGGTGAGATGGTCTACTCCACTTTAACCAATAAAGCCATCATTGCACATCAGCTGCAAAATTCTTTGAGCAATACTACAACACAATTTAGTTAGAAAAAGCCTCTTCTCAAGCTAAGGACACTAGAATAAAGTCATTGGAAGACCTAGTGATTGAGTTAGGTCATAATCCCAACGATGTCAAGGTAGCTGAGAGTTTGATAAAAAAGAAAAATGAAGACATTGATGCACTTAGAAAAAAACTCAAGTTCCCTCCCCTCATACATCCACAAACTGCAGAAGTCATTCAGAAACAGAATGAGGAGGAACTTATGGACTTGGTCCTTAAGTTAAATGAACAGCTGAAAGAAACATAACAAAGTTAGAGAAAGCTTTGCAGTCTAAACAAGGTGAGTCGACCACCATGCCTTAGATTGTAGTGCCCATAGTTTCTACAGCAGTGCCATCTACTATTGCATCAGCTTTGGCACCCAATGTTCCCCTAGCAACAGCTCTTCCAGTAATAGCAACAACAAGTACTTCTGAAGCAGCATTAACTTCAACACAACAAACAGAGGACTTAGTCAAGTCCATGGAATAAATGAAAATCCAAGCAACTGAAATACAGAAATTAAAAGAAAAGGTTACTAGCTTGGAGTACAATTATGAGATATCACAGATAAAATACACTGAAGAGGAGAGAAATAATAGAAGGATGACTAACTAAATAAAAACATTAGAGAAGGACTTAACATTGGAAAGGCCCTTAAGAGATATCAGAGAGATTTTATGGACCAGTATCATTAATTCCATTAATGATTTTTATTCTTCTATTCAGATTATCTTTGAGAAAATGGATTTAATGAAACTAGCTACAGAGGATATACAAAAGACCAGAGAAGTATTGGGGGAGAAACCTGAAGAGGCAATCCAATTAATCAATTTTTTGAATAGCCAAAGCAGGGAAGAACTGGAACAAAAGGATATAGAAGACCGGACTGGTACCATCCTTGAAATCAAAAGAGTTTTGACCAAAAAGAACTTTATGCTTAACCTAGAAAGAAGATGTCAAAGTATCCAAGAAGACATTGATGAGTTCATGATAAAATATAACATTCTGAGAGAGAAAGGACTTCCAAACCTATTGGTCATAAACGACAAGTTGATGAAACATGAAGACTACATTGACATACTGCACCAACAGGCCAAAAATCAAGCCAACACTTCAACAGTGAAAGCACTACCCACAGGAAAAGTGCCATATGATGGCTTAGAGAACCTTTTCTATATTGAGCATGAAGTGAAACACTTGTTCATAGCTCAATCCAATTTTGCAAAGCACACTGAGGCCGATGAAATATATAGAAAATTAATCAGGATGAAGATACCCAATGAAGAATGGTGGACTGATATCCTCTTAATCCTATAAGTTACTATGGTAACTCTGAGGTAAAAGAAAATATTCACTAAGGTAAAGTCTGGTAAACAGGTAAAGAGTATCAAGAGCATCAAGAACAGGTAAAGAGTATCAGTAGGGAAAAGTAAACAAGGATCCAGCACACAATTACTAGAGCAACAACAAGAGGCAAATTTGAGTTTCAAACTCCAGCTCTTCCATGAATAAAGGGACAACAACAATCAGTTTTACATCTGTCTCTATATTTTTGTAAAAGATATTTTGTAGTTCCTAGAATAAATCTCATATAGTTATGAGATATTTTGATGTAATTTTTGTATAAATACTTCTCCATTTGAGGTATTGAGGGTGGATTATATAACATCTATGTAAGTCTATGTTGTAAAGTTAAGAAAGTTGTTGTAATCAAATTTGGATTTTTGCTAGAAAAGGAATGAAAGTTGAGGACATTTCATCAGATTCATGTGCAATCTAATTGCAAATAAGTATTCTATCCTTGTGATTTTATGTGTTTCCTATATGTTTCAATGTTTCATGCATCTGAAATCTAAATGGTAAAATAGTCAAAGTATATCAAAATTAGCTTTATTTCTCTCTGTTATCAACAGTCTACCATTTTACATGTTTTCTTCTAAACTATTTCGATAAAGGAATTCTTAATTGCTCCTCTATCCCTCTAGTTTTTCTCTAATAAATCCCTGGTATAGGATTCTTAATTTCCTTATGCTGGTTCTCCTATCTTCCTTTCCTCTTTCTATTCCTAACTTGAGGATTCTTGATTGCCCTCTAGTTTTGAGAAGAAATATCATCCATTCGAGACCCGAAGTTTGTATTTACTCTGTTATCCTGCCTGTTGAAATCCTACCTCAGCGATTTGACTTATTCCAGTAAACTATCCATGTTTGACTCCATAGCCCAATGGCCTAAAAGCCTAGTTTTCCCATTTGTTTCAGAACTCCACCATTCTCAAACAAAATAACCTTGAACATCTATAACTAGCCTAAAATATTTTCAAACAAAGCTAAATCATAAAGAGAGAGCCCTCTCTGAGTACAGATTGGCTAGATTCTGTAATTAAAAGATTGGTTTGTGGTTACCTCGGACTCCTTTCATTCTTCCAATAACTTAAAATCTGAGTGCTAACAAAATGCAAGAAAAGGTGGTGAAGGAGTTTCGAGGAGGAGTATTTATTTCCTCTTTGAGATTTTTCCGGTGATGGGGTGAGCTGGAAAAAATGTACGTTTCCATATTTGGACCGTTGGTCCCCACTGCCTTGTCATCATGGCTCTTTCCCACAATCACTTCCCACCATTGCATCAGAGTTTGCATACCCTCCACTATATGTCCTTTAGATTTTTCTCTGAGTTGACTAGGCACACATGTGGTGGCATCTCCGAATGAGCGCAATCAACTGGATGAGGGTGGCCAGTTAACTGGTCACCTTTCTCATTCAACCCTAACCATCTCATTCATTTATGCATATTTTCCAATTACACGGATGCAATAGAGGAGAGGGTTAGTCACTTACCTGTGAGTCGAATGTACGTGTTGTGAGGCATTTTGGTTCCTTTTACTGCTGCATGCTTGTATTTCAGTTGTTGCATGCCTGTATCTCCTCTACTGCATGCTTTCTTCTTCCTGATGTGTGGCTTGTTTTCTTTGTGCAGGTATCCTCTGGCTAGATATACCTTCATATGTCCCCTTCAATCCCATGGTTGCACTTCTTTTGCTGCTGTGGCTTGATTTTAATGGGATCAGCCGCGACAGGGATTCCTACAAGAGCTCTTGTAGCTGCTTCTCCCTTTAAAAATTTTAGCTGATTTTTGTGTTGGGAGCTATGAGGATGATGCTAGAGATGTTGACAAAGATGGAGAGGTACTTGGTAAGCTGCAGGCAAGATTTGAGGTGCTACTCCCTTTATTTTTTGTTTTTTTCTAAAAAATTGGTTTCTGTGTTTTTTTTACAGGAAGGAAAAAAAATGATGATGATGAGGTGGTGTAGGTGTGGGATGGATGGCAAGGAGGGTGGATAGCTATAAGAGGGTCTACATGCTCTTCATGAAACCTCCCAGCCACTCAAACTGCTTTTTGGAACCATTTCTGGCTCTCTGTGATTTCTACAGGAGCCTCTTGTAGAACACACAGTTTCCAGAAAAAAACACAGTGGGGTGGAAGAAAGGTCAGAAATGATGGAGAAGAGTGTGGGGGAGATGAAATAGGCTCTGTGGAATCTTCTCTTGCTCCATGTGGTCCACCTGTAACCTGCAATGCACATTAAAAGTCAATTCCCTTTTCCTTCTTTTCTCTGTTTTTTTCTTCCTTTTTTTTTTGAAAGACAACTAGGGTGCCTCAAGGAGGTTTTCACCCTAATTGCCCACCCTGGGCACCTCCAAGGGAGGTTTTCACCCAGGGATCTTATTCTTTCTCTTTTTTTGGTTTTGTCATCCTTGGGCTGCCTCAAAAGAGTTTTTCAACCCAATGATGGGACTCAAGCGCCTCATGGAGGTTTTCACTTGAGTCATTATTATTTTTTCTTTTTCTTTGCTTCTTCAGTGAGTGGGTGAAGTGGAGGCTAAGACCTGCTCCACTACCATCACTGTCTTATTCAGATCTTCAATGAACTCTCACTTGGAGAGGGGATTCTTGTAAATTTTCAACCTATGTCCATTGACAAGCATGGGGATGGCTTCCTCATCAATGGTTATGATAAGAACTGAACCATTGTCATTGCATTTTTCCATAGTGTAGGGTCGTAGCCATCTTGTCCTTCGCTTGCCTTTGAAGTCTTTATACCTTGAGTCATAGCGCACTGCTCAATCTACCTCTTGGAATTGCTTCTCCTTGGTATTTTTTTCATGCCATTTCTTCCTCTGAAGCTAAACTACCTCTATGTGGAGAAGGGCCTGCAATCTTTGTTCATCCAATCCATTGAGCTGGAGTAGTCTTTCCCTCTGTGCATGGCTGAGGTCTAGGTCCAACTGAGCTACCATTCTTACTGTATTGTATTCAAATTCTATTGACAATAGAGCCTTCTTCCCATAGACCAGTTCATAGGGTGTGAACCCTGTGGTGGTCTTCCATATTGTGTTTGTAGGCCCAGGTGGCCTCAACTAGTCTATCCACCCAATATTTGCTGTTGTTTCTCACAAACTTGGTTAGAATTCCTTCCAAAACTCTGTTAGTGACTTCCACCTACCCATTGTCTTGTGGATGGTAAGGGATGGAAGTCCTGTGTTTGATTTTATGATGTGTGAGCAGGTCTTCAATCAATTTGGAAGTGAACTGACTGCCTTGGTCTGTGACCATTTCTCTTGGATACCTGAACTTATAGAATATGTTTTCTCTCAAAAACTCAGCTAATTTTTCCTCTGTTGCTGCTTTGATTGCTTTTGTTTATGCCCATTTTGTCAGATAGTCGGTGCACACAATGATGTATTGCTTCTATTTTGAAGGAGGGTTGACAGGACCCACAAAGTCCATGCCCCACTTCTCAAATGGCTCAAAGGTCACTTGAGTTTGCATGGGCATCTCATCCTTTGGAGTAGGTTTCCCCATCTTTTGACACCAATCACATTGGCTGGTATACCTCCTCACATCCTAATGAAGAGTGGTCCAATAGTAGCCTGTTTGCAATAGTTTGAAGGCAGTCCTATTTGCTGCAAAATGGCCTCCACAAGGCCTGTCATGACAGGTCAGGAGAATGTCAAAAACTTCCTCCTCCTTGACACATCTTCTCAAGATCTGATTTGGGCCAAGTTTGAAGAGATTGCCTCCAATCCAGGTGAAAGGGGCGTTTTTCCTCACGATCTTGCTCTTTTCCTTTGAGGATAGGTGTGGTGGGAACTGTGCTGAAACCAAGTAGTTTTCTATATCAGCAAACCACAGAGAGAGTACTGAGATAGTAAATAGGTGTTCATCTGTTATTTGATCATCCACCATTCCTTCTTCACTTGCAGGAAAATTTACTCTAGACAAAAAGTCAACAACAACAATTTCTTTACCAGGTTTATCAACAATCAAATCAAACTGCTGCAGTAAAAGCAACCATCTAATAATGTGAGCATTTACATCTGGTTTTTTCATTAAATATCTAATTGCAGCATGATCAGTGCGTACAAAGGTTTGATAGTCTATGATGTAATGTCTGAATTTTTTTAAGGAATGCACTATAGCTAGAGTTCTTTCTCGGTTACTGTGTATTTTAACTCTGCCTTTGACCAATTTTACTTATAAAGTATATGTCATAAGGTAAATTTTCATCAATTTGTCCTAAGGTTGCTTCTATTGCTTTTTTCGAGGCATCTGTGTGAATGTGGAAAGGTAGGGCCCAGTTTGGGCCTCACAAAATTGGGGCAGTCACAAGTTTTCTTTTCAAGGTATCTAGGGCTTATTGACAGTTTTCAGTCCATATGAGCTCGACATCTTTTCCTAAAAGACCAAACAACGGAGAGGCTAACTTACTGAAATCTTTAATGAATCTTCTGTAATATCCAGCTAAGCCGAGGAAACTTCAAAAATCTCTCACCTTTTGAGGAGGTGGGACCCTTTGGATGATGGCAATTTTGCATGACCTAGCACGTTCCCTTTAGTCATAAAAAATTCACATTTTTCTGGACTGAGTGACAGGTTCATTTCAATACACTTGTCCAAGACTTTTCCTAGGTTAGATAAAGCTTCCTAAAAGTTAGAATCGTAAGGAGTAAATCATCCATATATATTTCCACTGCATCATGAACCAAGTCAAAAAATATACTCAATACTGCTCTCTGGAAAGTGGCTGGAGCATTGCATAAACCAAAAGGAAGGACCTGATATGTAAAGGTACCCCAAGGACAAGTGAAAGTGGTCTTATCTTGGTCCTCCGGGCTGATTTGAATCTAATTTTACCTGCTAAACCCATCTAGGAAGGAGAAAAACTTTTTCCCCGCCAGACCATCTAACACTTGATCTATGAAAGGCTTAGGAAAATGGTCCTTTTTAGTGGCTTTTTTCAGTTCCCAATAATCGACACAGATTCTCCACATACCATTTTTCTTTGGAACTAGCACCAAAGGAGAGACCCATTCACTGTCACATATGGGGTAGATGAATCTCGCATCCAGTAATTTTTGCAATTCTTCCTTGACAATGTCTTTGAGGGCAGGGTTCATCCTCCTTTAAGGTTGTGTGACTGGTTTGCAATCTTCCTTAATGTATATATGATGAGTACATACTGAGGGGTGCACTCCCTTCATCTCCTTATAACTCCAGGCGAAGGCATCTAAATGTTTTCTCAATAGGCTGCACAGCTCCTTCTCTTGGGAAGTGGATAGGGATGAATTGATTTTCAAAGT
The DNA here is from genome assembly GCA_000404065.3 of Pinus taeda. NCBI lineage: Eukaryota > Viridiplantae > Streptophyta > Pinopsida > Pinales > Pinaceae > Pinus > Pinus taeda. Next base: position 19,449 of record APFE031088864.1, on the reverse strand, counting down.
TCTTTCTGGGTCGAACTCTATATTCTTAACACGGAGAAAGGTTGGTTTAGCCACACAGAGATTAGTTAAGGGATTGTTTCTGGTTTCTTTCACTATATCTTCTAATGGCAAGGTATTAGGGGGTGGATTCTGAATCAAATTTTGAATGATATCATCCTCATTTTGTGGTTTTCCCCCCATGACAGTTTCTAATGCACAAAGTGGTGCAGATTAGACTTCATCCTCATCTGCCTCCTCCAACCAGAGAGGTAGATCATGTTCTAACAAGGGTTGGGCAGGAGGGTATAGGATTAACTTCTTAGACATATGCCTGTTCTTGAAGGTCATGTTCCCAACCCGACAGCTAATATAGGCATCGGCAGTAGCCAACCAGGCTCTCCCCAGGATGAGAGGATACCCAGTAAGCTTTGTCTTCGGCTGGAGAACTAGGAAATCAGCAGGGTACTCCCAAGAATCAATGGAGACCATCACATCTTCCACAATCCCTTCAGGGGTCATGGTGGAGTGATCTGCTAGCTGTAGTACTGTCGTGATCTTCCTCAAGGAGCCCTGGAGGTTAAGTTTGGGCATGGTGTCCTTTTTCATCACATTAATGGCAGCTCCCAGATCAATAAATTTATGTGGGATCAAGGTTTCATTGATGTGTACATCAACTACTGGGCTTCTAGGGTCCAGATATTTTGGACAGATTACCTACCCCAATATTAGGTCAAACATTTGTCTTATGACAATGATGGTTGGGCCATGTCTCTTGCGCATGCCTGGAAGCTTAGAGCACTTCCCTTTGACCATCCTTTTTTATATTGGCATATCTTTTATGGCTTGGAGAAGTGGTATAATTACACATAACTGTTTCAATTCTCCCAGAATTTCAATTTTTTCTGGGGTGTGCTATGTTGTCCCAGATAGTCTCTCAGGAAAGGGTGGAATTGCTTTAGGTTCACTTTCCTCTTTATCTTCCTCAACCTTCTTAGGGGGAGGTTGGTTATCTGGGAGAACCTTCCCAGATCGCATGTTAATCTCCTTAATCTCCACAGTATAAGTTGGGCATGATGGTTCTCCACTATATACTGGTTGAGCCTGTCTGTTGTTCGGGTTTGTGTTCAGCTGGGTAGGCATTTGGGGTTGCCTTGGTGGAGTAGGAGGCAATGGTTGTGGTTGAGCAGGTGGTGGAGGCAAAAGAGTGGGAGGAGAGTTGTATTGGGGCCTCCACCCCTGATTAGTTGCATTCCGCTGAGGTTGTGGCTGAGCATAGGATTGAAATGAATGAGCGGCTGGTTGGGCATTATACTAAGATGGATAGGACCAAGGAGGAGGCATGGACCAGGACGAATGAGCAAGAGGGCCCCAAGAAGGTATGGGAGTGACTTGGTTGGGGTTGTGGTATGCGTGGGATGTCCCTTGCATCCACTGTTGGTATGGTCTAGGTCCATGCGGTCTCCTCTGGTTCATGAAATAGAGTGGTTCAGTGGTTCCTTCGGCCCCTTGGTATACAGCGGTTCCTTCGGCCCCTTGGTATATAGCTTTAAGTACGGGCAAGGACGCGCACTTGTCTGTAGAATGATTTTATTCATAGATTGAACAAACCTCTATAGAGTTCAATGGGAATTCATTCCTAGAATGCCTCCTGGTGCATCTAGGGAAAAAAGTGGCCAAAGCCCTCTCTGCTTCCTCTTGTTTTCTTTTGATATGTAAGGTATCCATTTGCATGGAAAGAATCTGCAGCATCCCACTCTTGAAGTCTTCCAGCATGTTTCCAATTTCACCTTTAATGGATGAGTTGGAAGAAAAGTTACTACCCCCAGCATTTATGTTTTCAGCCATTGGCTCCAGAGGAATGTTTTCTTCTTCTTCATCCCCTATAGGTTTTTCAAATATGTATGGATGTTCACCTAAGGGTTCTTCTTGATTGCAACCACCCAAGAAGAGAGAAGATTGGTTATGTGAAGCAGTGGGGGTGTTGGGAAAACATTTTCCTGAATTATCTCTATTCCTATTAGGCATGAAAGGAAATCGTTTTGGTTAGTTTTTGTTTTTTCACTGATTGTACCTGCAAAACTAAAATTAATTGAACAAACAAATTGCAACTAACTGAAATGAACTTGCTGAAATGAAATGCAGAACTGAAAAGGAAAGAAAATGAAATGCAAAACTGAAAGCAAGGAAATGACTAATCTACTTTTGCTGAAATGGAAATTGCAGAACTGAAGAGGAAAGCAAGGAAATGCAGAAGCTGAAAGAAACACCTACTCTACTTTTGCTGAAATGGAAATTGTAGAATTGAAAAGGAAAGCAAGGAAATGCATAAACTGAAAGAAACAACTACTCTATGTTCGTTGAAATGAACTACTAAGCTGAATGTTGCAAGAGAAAATAGAAGAACGGAGTAATCACAAAATACTCATACGCTTCCCCGGAAATGACGCCAAAAAGTGGTGAGCACCAGTATTGCAGCAATAGTGTTGCAACTCCTGGGCTTCTTACTTTACTTTTATCAACCCGATAGTTCGTAACAAACTTGGAAGCGATGGTGTTGTATGCACAAGTACTAGTTCTTACTGCAGGCTGTCACTTGGTCAGCTGGCGCAAGATCACTAGGAGCTCAAGCCAACTTCTATGGATTCCAGAAGAAGCTCTATATGTGATGAAAGAAAGGAAAACTTACTCTACAGAGGCTACTCTACTTGCAGAAAGGAAAAGAAGGCTGAAATGTAAAGCAAACCTAGCAAACCCTACTTAACCAACAAATCCTACTTTTGCAGAAAGAGAGATAAAAAAACATGAAATGAATGCCATTACCTACTCAGCAAGTAAACAACATCTACTCAAGCTAATTCTAGAAGTAAATGAGCAAAAAACATCTTTTTGGATTTTTATGTATTTTTATGTGAAATTGTCATGCATGTAATTATTTGATTGTGGATGTGGCAGTGATTAGGTGGCGATGGAGGGTGACTTTGGTATTTTCAGAGGTGTAGGATGGTGTGGATGGGTCCTAGGATGGCTCAGGTGGCCTTCTGGAGGCTTTTCCCACAATCGGATTTCAAAAAGAAACCTACAGGAAAATCTACAGGAGGCTGCAGGGGATCTACAGTAGGTCTACAGGAGGTCTACAAGAGGATGCCGAGAGTAGTTTTGGAGGTTTTGAAGGTAGGAAAGCAGGTGGAAATGGTAACTAAAGGTTAGGATGATGTGTTAAGTTGTCTAGGGTCCATTAAGAGTGATTAGGAGAGAGAAAGATGGTCGGATTTGTTTAAGGAAAGAGAGGAAAGTCTATGGAAAAGTGCAAAAAACTAAGGCAGATTTGAGGTGAACTTTGGGTGACCAGTAGGGAGTAGATCAAGGAGAGAAGGTGATGGCTGGTAGGTTGACTTGCTGTGAGAAGAGATTTGCTACAAGAGAACTGAAAATCAAGCAATGAGATTAAGCAAGCAAGGAAAATAGATACATCGAAAAAAACAGAATTTTGCATCAAGCTAGTCTAAACTCTGATCTAGGAAAGTAAATGCTGAGAAATGCTATAATGATAGAAAGAATGGAAGAAAACTTATTGCAAGACAGAAATGAGCATGGTGAAAGAGATCTAAAGCAAAGCATTAACCTTCTAACAAACTGCAACACTAGAAATCCTATGGAGAAGGCAAATTTGTGTGTTTTGTGGCAACAAGACGGTCTTGGCCTCAGTTCATGGTCCCAAAGGGAGGAAAGGAGGCCAAGGCTCTATTGATGGCCTTTTTGTATCTTCTTTCTATCAATGTTCAACCTTCTATAGAGAACTCAAATGGAAACAACCTTCTAAAACACCAAAAACAACCTATTCTTAACCAAGAAATAAATTTATCTAACAACAACTAATCCATAAATTGAAACAAAGCATATAAATACAAACAAGAGGAGCTTAGCTACTTGGGTTGGGCCCTAACCTAAGAGCTTCAGCCCTATGAGGTAACTTATTGCTAGCTCTAAAAGGATCTCATCTTTATTATCAAAATAATAATAGGATTACATGAAACTGTCAACAAAAGTAAGCTCGAAGTTGAGCAGAGCAAAGCTGCAACAAAAATTCGAAAATTTGACTAACTTCCTAATGAGGCCCTAGGCCTCTCTACTCATACAACTAAAGCTCCCAATAGCTTCCTTAAAATTAGGGAGGCTTGGCTCCCAAAACTTGAGATAAACAAAAGTTATCCTCCACTTGCTCGGCTACCTCCTAGTGCATTGATGTGATTGTTTGTGCTCGGAGCTGCATGATGGAGAATTCGAAGTGGGGAGTCATAAATGAGGGGGATACCCACCTATAAATCCTCTCCCTTTTCTACCTCGAATTATTGCTGTCAAATTTCCATTAAATCTTTGACTTTATCTCCAAAATTCAACAAAAATCTGTATTAAACACATATTGGACTCCATGGCATAATGACCAACCCAACTGACTCCATAAGCATAAATATAATTAAAAAACATGCAATAAGCTAAGAGAATAGTTGATTAAACTATGTTAGGAGGCAAAATGATCCCATATAATTACCCATTTATGGGGCTCATCAATCTCGACGGCCGAGATTAAGTCCCTAATCAACGGCTAAGATTAGATCTCTCTTGATCCATGTCTTTTGGACCATTCTAACACAAATTCATATTAATACACATTAATATTTTATTTTCCCTAAGTTTAGACCTAGGGACTCCATTTTTTTTTACTAGAGGAATCGGCAACGACGGTGGTATCGTACTCGCGTTACATGGGGTCAAATCCCATCGGCTACCTCTATAACGTCTAGGAGGGTCCGCCCAGGCCGCCTTGAACGTCCCTCGGGTATTCTTGGGGTTTGAACTCGTGACCTGCATAACTGCATGAACGACTCAGCAAATCGTTCACTTGCCACTAGACCAAACCCCCACAGCCGACTTAGGGACTCCATTAAAAATATTAATTATTTTAATATCTCTTGATCTGTTTAGAATCTGCCCAAACCCTTTTTGGGTATTGGATATCTCATGTGCCCCAACCTCTCTACCAAATTCCGTGGTTAGAGCACATCCGATGCTACCCCAAATAAACAAATGGAGGAGTAATGAGTCTAAGTTGTAGGGGTCTTGGTTGTCTCCTCTTGAATCTACTGAATGAAAAATTTTGACTGGGTTTTCCCCTAGAGTGGGGTTTTTCCCTGGAAGTGTGCCTACATCTTTCGTTCTTTCTATTTGTTGGCTGGCATTAGTCTTGATGATAACAAAAGATAAAATTTAAGAACTAATAATAATAATGAAAACATCACAAGATAATGTCATTGATAAGGGAAATCATTTAACTACCAACTCCTTGGATTTCCCAACATTTCCTAAAGCTAGAATCTTATAGGGGAGACCCCAGAGGACTAGCATTGAGGATTAACCCTCCATTTAAGGTGAAGGAACAAAACTACAGTCAAAACCCCTCCTTCCAAGTCACCCAATAATCCATGCCCAATATGCCCAAGGAAAAACAAGCATAAGAACATGATTACACCATGAAAAAAATACCTTTAGGAATAGATTTTCCACCTTCAAACATATGCTCTTGACAAATAGGCAAGGGGACATATGACTGACTCAAGGAGCAGAGATAAAATGGCACAATACATCAGCTACACTGGTGGCTATTAAGGGTTGTTGGTTGTCGAATGAAGATAATTATAGGAGAATAATTCTACTATTGGGTTACCCTTACCCACTTTTGTTTGGTTACATCTGTCTCCAACTGGGACATGAACTCACTGTAGAGTGCGTGAACCGTGTACTCAAACAGGAGTTCATGAGAACACCAACAATCCTCTGGGACCATAAACCTATATCCTACACATCACAAACAATGTTGGAAGCATGTGCCCTGGGCGTACTTTTATCACCCATGCTTTCATCACATAATAAAACCATACAAAAAATAAAATTTACTCTATGATGCACATTTAATCCAAATGCACCTATTTTAGCATTAGAACATTATATTATGATATTAGCTATGCAAAATCAATATGCAATGCATCCTACTCTAACATGCATGCTACACTATGCAAATGCTAAGTATAACTATATAGTCAATGTAACCAACATATCATCAGATCAAGATCATATTTCCTATCCCTATGATCAATTATGATATATACTTGAAATAAAACATGACAATCATGGCATTCATATGCAAGGTCACAAGGGTGTGAGGTGGGGAAATAAAGTAACCATGAATCATGTAAAGGAACAACAGATAATGGAGGGGAACATGAGTCAGCCCTGCACTATCGAGTCTTTTCTTTTATCAAGAATATGGAGCAATCAATGATCAAACCCCATAACTTTTTCTCAAAGGTTCATTTATTCATGAAGTTCCCTTTTATATTCCCATTATCTGGATGAGAAGGATAGGAGGGAAAATAAGGTAGGAAAGGGAAATTACGCCAATCAAGTTGCCTATTGCAATGATCATGTTGAAAAGGGGAGACCATCACGTGTTCATCATTTCTAATACTAAGGCCCAAGGATTACTCAAAAGTGATCAATATTTCTTGATGACATGGACTAAAAAGCAAATCAAGATCTTTATCAGGTTGATCATCAACATCATAAACGGGGTCTTTATCAAAGTGGTAGCTAAAACTCTTCCATTTCCCTTCTACAACATGCAAGTAGTATTCAATCTCAATTCTTAAAGTAGCCATGGGATCAACTTACTCTTCAAGGGGCTCAAAAGGCATATCATTAAGAATAATATCTTTAGCAGAAATAGGGCTAGCCTCAGCTTCAATTTCCACAAATTCCCCTTCTTCATTGGTGCCATAGATAGGATATTTATCGAAATTATGGCCCATGATCTCCCACTTCCCTTCTTCAATATGCAAGAAATCACTAATGTCCAAGGGGATAATGTGGTCATCTTTCTCAAGGTATTTGATATGTACAATGTTAGAGATAACGTCCTTGAAAAATATGGGGCTATCTTCAATTTTACTTAGTGAGGAACTTTCTTCATCTCCTTATATGGTTTCCATTCAAGATCTCCTTTAATGTCTTCATCAGTGATCTCATCTTGATGATCTAGAAAGGGATCCTCTTCTTCCCCATGATCCTCCTTATGTTCAATGAAGTCTTCCTTTTGAAAATCAATATTTGAGGTTGGGCCAGCCTAGTCCTTAGTTCGATAATGCTCCAAAAATTTATCTAAGAATGCTTCAATAGATGAAATACTCCTAGGCTTGCAATTATACAATCATGAGTCATGACCTTAAAGGGACGTTAGAAAGAACATTATGAGCACATCATGATGAACCACACCATCTTTTGTAGTATATGTAGCAAATCTTGTCACATGATCAATAGAAAAATATTGATCACCATCAAACTTGGGCACCCCGAGTATCGTGCATAAGGTGACACGGTTTGGGTACCCAGGAATTATAGCAATGTCCAAGGTGGGGATTTCATCAAGGTAACACATCTTATTAGGTTACACATGTTAATCATGTAAGAGTCGCCTAGGTGAATTCAAAGATCCCTTGAGAGATGCTTGCTTCACCTTACTAGCATTGACTTTGAGGCTCAATGAAGAACAAGGACTTTGTTCTTCTAATGGAGTCACCCAATAATAATGTATATATTGTTGTTATGGAAGAAGGAACAGAATTTATAAAGGTAGACTCTCTTCTTCCTCGACAATGGTGCCAAAAATGTTACCAAAAATCTAGCAGGGCTCTAAGGGGAGAAAACCTACGAGACAACTACTAGACTAGGCGAAAACAATGGGACAATGGCCCACTGTCACCACACCGAAGGTCCCCTGATCTTTACCAACTTTCACCAGTTGGAGGAATCCCGGTATGATTGTGATCACCTATATTGGATATTCTAGGTTTTAAGGTGCAAGGTGATGGAGCTAAAGCTCATTTGAAGAGAGACTCAATAAAGGTATGAGGCTTCAAAGAAGCAAATACTCTCTAAGAAAAACCCTAGAAAATAAGGCACAAGACCTAGGGTTTTGAGGTTTCTCGAAGGTAACAGGTATTCACAAGGTTAATACCTGAGATAAAAAAGGGCTTCTTATGATTTATTCTAATGAATACTAAGCTCATACAACCCTCAAAGAAGTCCCCAAGGTGAGAGAGAATGACCTGTGATTTCTCTCTTAGAGTAGCACCTAAGGCAAGATATTTTATGTATGAAACTCAGGCGGATGCCCACCAAACTTCTAGCATAGGTAGCCTAGAATCTAAGCTTAATGTTTCGACCCTCAGATTCCCAAAAAATCACCTCCCTAATAATTCATTGCAAGCCCTAGATTTCTATTGGACCTTTACGGTACCAAAATTTAGGAGGAGAAAATATGGAGAAAAATAAGTTTGATCACCAAAATCCTTGGACTAGTGCCTAGTACTTTGGGCTATGGAGTTCTAGATGCATTAGATTGGCCAAATTTGTCCTCAAGGAGGTCAAAAGTTAATGCCCTAGCTACCAACCTTCAACAATTGCCTACTATTAGAATATGGAGTTTCATGAAGAAAAATAACATTTCATCACTAGGAACATTCATTGCATGTTATATCATCAGTAACATATGCAAGAGCTAATGAAATAGCTTCCAAAAATTTCTTCAAAAAAAATAGGGCACAATAGCATTTACATTAGTTGCAACAATTACATCCATTAGACATGTTATCTCAAAATCAAGCCCTGGAAGGCTGCAAACCAGGAAGACTTCAAGTAACTGTTTCAAAACTACTTTAGGCTGAGGCTTAGCCTCCTCAACCTGAGAGGGCTCTCTCAAAAGGGTTAATGATTTTAATTATAGATAAGATGGCTAAATCTTGTAAAACAACTGTCAAAATATGAATGGTGGAAACTCATTTAACAACTATCCATTGGGCTTATGGAGTCAACAACACCTCAATAAAACAATGAGCTCAACCTTACATGGAAGTCAGGGCATTCAGCATTCAAACATTTAGAATACAAACTCATATAGAACCACACAGTCAGTTTATAAATGTATACAGGAAGTCAGAGCACATTCAGTGAATTCTGAGTGATTATACATCCATAACACTGCAAGAATTAGGGAAAGGACAACATCACATATTCTGAACATAAACAATCCTTCATGAATCCTGAGAAGTAAGGTCAAATATGCATTACTGAAAATGAGTCTTACATGAGCCAAATACAAGTTTTTCTCATAAAATTTCCAACCCTTTGTACATTGATGCTTCAGCTATATATAAAGCTCTTTACATAACTTGGATTCCTCCTCAAGCATGAGGGAAATTCGAATT
>APFE031088864.1:0-10061 GCA_000404065.3 Pinus taeda | reverse complement strand
CTTAAAACTAACTATTAAATGCAAATGACACCTAACTAGGAGTCCTAGAGACCTAATACAACTAGGAGTGTAACTCCTTATTATGATTACAACAACCATATCTAAACATTTAAAGCATTCTTTGACACCTAACACTCCATGAAGTCAAATTTGATTAAGCCTCCCACATGGTCATCTGACTGCTGAAGACAAACCCTAGAAATTAGGGAACATGTTTCCCTGTTTTTAGGGTTTAGGATCCATGAAAATAGCACGTGGGACAGAGCCTTTATCTCTTCAGCCATGACACATTTTACAAAACGGAAGGAGGTTTTTGTAGCCCATGGTGTCCAGAAAAAAAACCTCTCCTGGGTTTTTAAAACATTTCTCCAGCTGTCCAGAAACTGTCCTTGAAAAACACGTGGCAAATAGGAAAAATTCGTTTTCTGAAAGACTGCACCTACAGTAGTTTTGTAGCGCAACTTTGGTCACCTGTTTCTCCCAGCTCAGAATGAATTTGAGGAAACTGAAGGAGGCTTTTTTGAATAAGTTAATTCTGAACAAAAACCTCTCTTGGTTTTTTGAAACATTGTTCCTACGGCCCAAAATAAGTCTTTGAAAAACAGTTGTCAAACAGGAGATGAAAAACTGCACCTACAGCAGTTTCGTAGCGCAACTTTGGTCACCCGTTTCTCCCAGATAAGAATGAATTTGAGGAAACTGAAAGAGTTTTATGTAGTGCAGCATGTAAGGAAGAAAAGCCTCTTTTAGTTTGAAAAATTAAGTTCTCGGCTGCTCAGGAAAGCTTTTGGAAGATAACTAGTAAAAACAGTTTTTCTGCTAAAACAGGCTACTACAGGGGTTTCGAAGCGCGCTACGAAAACGCCTAGTTCAGTGATTTCATAGCTACTTTAAAAATTTCTCCAACATGATGTGAGATATGACTTATAAACACCTGGTAAGACTTCTAAAACATGGAATGGGGCTGTCAAACCTTATTTGGAAAAGAGATATGATCTTAAAAGACTTCTAACCTTATGACCTAACCCTTAAAGCATGAAATGACCTAGAGACCTTTTAACACCATGACTAGAAGGAGGGTTTGTAAATGAGAATGACACTAATTGTGATGAGCTGACTCAAAACTTATAAGACTATGATTAGAAACAAGGCAACTTACCAAAGCTTAGAGACAAAGATTTTAGGGTGATAACAAGACATTTCAAGAGAAAGATTTCATAAAATAAATAACTTACAATATAAACATGTAATATATCCATCCATATTCAAGAAGTATCTCCAGGAAAAGATCAAAAATCAGCTCCAAATATCATAGTGCATCCAAGATACTCCAATAGCTTCCAAATAGAAAGTGTGAGTTCTTTTACAAGAGAAGAATCCAAGGGATAATGATGAGTTATCAAAAATGAGACTCACTTCTATTTATATGAGTCTCTAAATCAAATTTTTCTAATGAACCCCCAAAATTATAAAATAATGTGCTAAAAACAAGTCTTGGTTACAATCCAACCAAGTAGCTATTGCAAGTTATGAATTAGCCATCCATATGCAAGTCGCGTTGATGATGTCATGCTAATGCAGGGCTATTGGAGGGCCATGTTGAGTCCTCTAAGTGCCATTATGAGAGAGAGGGATCTAATAAATATGAATTAGGGGATGGCCCCTAATTTCCATGAAAGTCATCATGTGGGGCCCTAAAGTGGGTTTGGGGCATAGCTGTTGATCTCATGGGTCTCCATATGAAATAAAAAGCCCATACAATGCTCCAAACAAGGGCTCTCATGATGGTGCCTGCCCTCCCATATCTCAACGGTAAGACAAACCTCCTTTGGGCCTTGGATCAACTACCATAATCATGCTAATTCAGTCGGGGCGCATTGGTCCAAGTGCATCATATCGCGAATAATGTAGTGCAATGAACAAATTGCTAAAGGTGCTAAGGGTTCCCATGGCATGAAATGATGCTCTGACACATGATGGAGTCCCATGGATCTCAACGCATCCCCTATGGGTGTTAATATCACCCTCTAGTGGGATTGGGCCCCATTTAAGTTGCCCAGGCCACGATGAAACCACCTACCAATTACATATAAGATTTAATGTGCTTCCTCACCATTAGGTACAGTAATTCATTAGTTCATCTAAGTGAACCAAGACTATTAATCAAGGGCACATTGAGATTCCATAATCAACTTCCCTTCCAAATTTTGGGCTTTAAGCTTGTATAGTGTTACCTCCATAGGTAGGAGTGGCTAATAAAAAACCCTATTAGGTGTTTCCTTCAATAGACAAGTCCAAGGTACATCCTTCAATAGATATGGGTCATGTGAATAATGATGAGATGGATAAGGACAAAAGGGTCTCAAAGCCAAGTGCCATGGGTTCTGTTAGAGTCGGTCTAGTAGCCCTCCATCAGCGATCAAAACTCTTTGCATTTGCATAAGTAGGTTTCTCATCAGTGTCATCTCACTGCATTCCATTAGGCATGCCATAACCCTGATGGAGGAGCTGGTGTCTTTATTCCCCTCTTGGCACTGCTGGATCAAGTTGTTATATCAAAGTTGTTTGTCTTGTCTTGAGATCAAAAGTCTTAGGTCTAGCGTTTAGGTCCAGTTTGTCTTCAAGGTCATGTCTCTAAAGTCAATAAATGCCCAGCAGGATAGAGGGATGATTCTCAAAGCATTTCTTTAAAAGATTTCATCTTGTATAGTTAATTTTTACCTTGGATTTAAAAACCATGTTTTTAAAGCCAAGGTCATTTCTCAAAATTTTGTAAAAATTGTAAAAATTCAAAAATTCTTCGAAAGTTAGCATGCAGCCCTGGTACCCTTTGCCAAGAGTCCTCAGAAGCTATCCCTGCCATCAATTCAACCAATTTCAGGACAAAAGGAAACCAAAAAGTCAGCAACATTCAAAATAAAAAAATTGTCATGAAAAACATTAGAAAGAGGGTTTTGACATGAAATAAATTCAAAACAAGGCTATAAAGTCTCTCTCTCCCTCCATTAAGCTTCATTGTGCCTTCAAGAAATAGAGAAAATCATTTTCAAGAGCATTTGGGCGGAATTGCAGAGAGGATCCGTGCGCGACCTCTCCACAGCTGTGCGCGACCTGTTGGGTGGGCGCGACCTCTCCAGGGGTTCCAGCAGTTAGAAAAAAACAAGGGCGCGACCTCTTGGGTGTGCGCGACCTCTCAGTCCTGCACGCGACCTTTTAGGAGCTCACCTACAACAATTGATTATAAACTTCAAGAAGACCCTAAATCTCCTCGAGTTTGCAGGTAGGCCTTTAATCATTAAAGTTTTTTGCCTGCTAAAGCAAAATAATCATGGAAAATGTGCATAAATCCCATCAAGTTGAAATGGGAAATTCATGAGTATTTAGCTTAAAAATGTCAAAGGAAGGGTTTTGTTTTGCTGTTTGCAATGTCATTCTTTTCACCCCCATTTTTCCCCACATCTCATTACCATCTCCCTTGTCATTTTACACCTTGTTCATGCTTCAGTTGCGCCTAGGTAAGGTCATTTCCCTCTCCTAGGGTTTTGAAGGCAATTTCTCTTGGACGGTCAAATCATCAGAAAAACTTGTTTCCTGATGTTCATACACCTTCCCCTATCCTTAAAGTACCTTACCAAATGCTTCACATCACTGAGATTCCCCAAATTCCTCATTTTCGCACAAACCCTAGTTTCTAGCTACAACCTCGCAATTTTCTAGGTTGGGCTTGTGTTTTTCCCTTTTGGACCCCTTCCCCTCACTCAATCTCTGAGATTCCACTTTCCCCTGCTTCCTAACATCCCTCCCTACTTCCAAAATTTTCCCCAATAATTTAGAAGCCCCTTATCCCCTTCATTTCGCTCCATTTCGACAAAATTCCTTGTTCCACACATCGGGATAGGTTTCACTCAAATGATGTTACAGAGCAATAAAAGATGAATTTGGGAAAACTGAGAGAGGTTTTTGTCCAAAACATGCCAAGGAAGAAAAACCTCCTTCACTTTTTGCACAGGTGTCATGTTTTTAAAGAAATGTCAAAAATATCGGCGAGAACGAAGGTGCTCCAAGGACGGTTGGCCAAAGCACAAAAACGAAGGAAAACGCCCGATCCACTCCAAATTTTGGCCAAAGCCTCTTTAAATGAGCATGGTACTTGATTGGGGACTCCCAGTACAAATCCCAAGAATTTTTGAGAATTTTGGGTAATTTTGGAATTTTTTGGAAATTTACAGGTTTTGGCTTCTCAACGGGTCTCACCCCCGGTGAGACCCTTTGTCATCGTGGCTCCGTTTTGCAAAAACTCAGCATTTCTGGATTTTTCATGAAAAGTTACACTTTCTTATCCATTACTAATAAATTTCATCAAGTTTTGGGCCTCCAAAAGGTCAAAATACATGAAAATTTTGACTTTCTGCCCCTTTTCTGAGTTGTAGAAGCAGTCTTGGGAGAATTGAGTTTTTACTGGGAAAATGACCTCCAAATTCAAAAATTCCGGTTGGATTGGAAAGCAGACTCTCAGACCTTTCCAACGAGATATCCTGCACCCAATTCTGATACCGGGAAGGCCTCCAAACAGAGCTCCAAAGTGCGCGACCCGTTGAGAAAAGGGGCGCGACCCGTTGAGGAAATGTTGCGAGATTTGACCAGTTCAGCCCAGAAATTCCAGTTTTGACCTTTTTCGACTTTCTGAGGTTAATGATGATCTTAATGGATGTAATTGTGACACTTTTTGGATACTTTTACTCTTGTTTAACTCTTCTAGAAGAATTCTCATGTAAAGGGTAAAAATTGAATGTATGAACTGATTTCCAAGGTTTATAGAGGCAAGTTGTTTTGACTGCCTATTTTGTAGTGCTTAGTTTAGAAGTTGTTCAAACAGCTCCTAGAAGGATGAGCTCGACCCCTAGAGGCAAGGGAAGAGGTTGGCTTGCCTATATCATGTATTTTCTCAATCATTTTCAGGGGTTGGAAGGTTGGACTCTTGAGAGAGCAGTAGCTCATTGTATTCTCTTGTATCTCTGCAATTTTTGGCAAGGAAGACCAGGGTTTTGCAATCATTTTTGGGATTCTTGTGAACTCATATGTTGATGGTGTGTTTCTTCAGTCATTGTAAGCTTTGTTATGTGTTTCATTTTCCTTCTATACTTCTGCATATTAAACAAATGAAGTGATAAAGTAAGAATTCATGTTGTCATCTCTGCTTTTTAAGTTTGTTTAATTTTGATGTTTCTACTGTTTAAGAGAATCCCAATTCATTTTTGCTCTTTCTTCTCTTTTCATTCCTACCATTCCTCAGTCAAAGACATCAGCACGGCCTCCCTACCTCGCCCCAAAGACTCCCCTGCAGAAACTGTGTCCCATCCCCCCAGCCAAATTTGCCCTCTCCTCAACTTGCCCCAAAAAAACCCAAAAACCCCAAACCAAATCCTTTATCAGTTACTAGCCTATATCAGTGTTTACTTTGTTGTCATCTCCCTAATTGAAAATTTTCCAAGAGAGACCGGAGAGAGCCTTCTCCTGCCCCATAGGGCTAGCTACGAGGCTGAATGGTTTGATGTAGCTTTGATATTTGCCTTTCTCAGCCTGAGGTGAAATGTCAAACGCTAACATAATGATCAATGCATCTATGGCCTAATAAATGATAATGCAACTAATGTAATAAGAAAACAATGCCTCATAGCGAATCTTAGATAAGTATGAGACCCCTATGCTAAGTTCTGTTGTTAAAACCTGTAAATTTCATATTTGTGATATTTTTGACGAAATGCATGTCATGGCTAGTAGGGGTCCAGTCTAGTCCTTGTTGATGTTTTTGCAAATGTATCTTTGTTCCGCTGTGAAATTTCATTCTTGAAGGTGTCATTGAGTTCTAGGCAGTGACTTGGGCTTTAGGCTTGAAAAATTTGCACAAATCTCGAAGTCGCAGGCACAAGTTTGAGGAGAAAATTCTCCATATGCATGCATACCCATGTTGTGGGAGCATCCAAATCCTTCGAAACACACCCTTTTCCATATCAATGGAGCGTCAAGGGGTTTGATGTACTAAAACTTCAGTTGGTCTCAGGGGCTGGTTACCTGAATGGTTGGGATGGATCTTAGGAGTTATGTTGCTGATGTGGAAGGTTTGTGTGACGTGTTCCACTTCCTTAACTGACACATAGGGAGTTGAATCATATCATAGTAACTTCTTGTCACATGCTTACCCCAATTGGCCAATTACTTAGGTACATAGTGGGAGGAGGGTGTTACAAAATTTAAAATTTAATTATTAATTAATTTATAGTCAAACTTTTACAAAGAAATTTAATGATATATTTAGAACCTATTTAGGTGATACTTCCAAATTCACTTAACATATTTTTTGGAAAGAAATCATTTTTCAAAATAGGCCATTGTTTGAGTATTTTTTTCTCTTATAATAACAATAAAGATGAGAAAATGTCTCTTCACCAAGCCACATGAATTTGTGCATAAATAATATTATATCACAATGATATCCGTATTTGGATTATGAGAATATGAATTTTGGATATAAGCTATTTTGAGAAAAACCACATTTAAAAATTTGTTTTAACGAAAAATTGAGAATAATAAACCAATCAAATTTTAAAATAATTTTATAAAATGATCAGCATCCAACGATAATATAGAAAACCCAGAATAACTTTAAAATAATAAAAAGAGAGTCAAAATGACATAATGATTTACAAAGGATTTAGAGATAGTCTAAACATACATTATTAAGATTAAAGATTACATTTTAGAAGAATAACACCAAAAATTCCTTCTTAAATATTGTACATTAGCCCCTCGTGAAAACCTTTTAACTTAGGTCCACCTACATGGTGGATGAATAAATATGAAAAAAAATAAGAGAAAAGGAAAAATGACTCTTTCTCCATTACTGAGATGGATGCGACTTTTCTTTCCTTAATCTTATTGGATTTTGGATTTAAAAGTTTTAATTTATTTTAGAAATTATATAATAAAAATTGTTTAACAAAAAGTTTTTTTTTGTAAAATTGCACAGGAGAAATTATCCTCGACATTTTTCGAACCAACTAGTATGGTTCATCTTCAGGGATGCATGAGGGAAACCCGTTTCTAGACGTTGAAATTAAATATATGTAGAGAAAAATCTAACCAGACGTTAGATTATAATGGCTAATTTGACTCAAGAACCGTTATTAATATTAATAAAATAAAATAAAATCTATAGTAAGAAATAATTTAATACTATAAATTATTCAAAATTATTTATTATAAATAATATTTATTTATAATATTTATAAATCCTTAGAAAGAAATTGTTCAAAATAAATTTTATTATAAAAATATTATTAAAAATGAGTAGTAATAATTGACCATAATTACAGAGTTTGTGTGATTTAAAGACGGCATGTTAGTTACACTATATCCTTTAAAATAATCTTTCGTTGTAAAGAGAAATTAGCAGGCCTTCGAAAACTTCAAAGTTAGAAAGTGCTAAACTACTAATTGAAGAAAATTAAAAAGAAATCAAATTACAACTCAAGAATGTTAGAGGCAGAGGTGTGCAGCAGACAAACAAATATACATACACAGCAAATAACCATACACAAGAGACAGCAGATTAACGTGGTTCACCCAACCAATCTGGGCTACGTCCACCAAACATAGGCATCGGCAATCTTTATTAATCAGACAGGAGATTACAAAATAATCTATTTCCTCACAAACTCTCACACACAAAAACAATCTGTATGGATACCTGTTTTATAGCTAGGAGAATCTAACTGCCTCATAAATCCTCTCACATCAAATATAGGATGCATTAACTCTCTCCCAACAACCTGGAGCTAATCTAGCAACAAATTCCTATTGTTGTCACACACTGAGATTTTTGCCTATTTTAATGAAACAGAAAATTTCAACAATCTCCACCTTGACAACAATTAGCCTAATACCCTGTTTGTTTATTATTTTATCTTTTCTGCAAGCCAAGAGAAGCTAAACACCAACGTAGCTTCTCTAACAAAACTGGTTTTGTGAACATGTCTACACAATTCTCCTTTGTATGCACCTTTTCAAGAGAGACTCCCCTTTTAGTGATAACATGTTTTACAAAATGGTACTTGATCGGTATATGCTTTGATTTACTATGATAGGCCGGATTCTTAGCCAAATGTATTGCACTTTGACTGTCACAAAATAACTTGATGCTGTCCTGCAACCTACCAAATTCACCAAAAAAACCTTTCAACCAAATCGCTTCTTTGCAAGCATGAGAAGCAGCAATGTATTCTGCTTCAGTAGTGGACAAAGAAACAATGTTCTGTAGCTTTGACATCCAGCTGATATCTCCATCTGCAAGAGTAAAGACGTACCCTAAAGTTGACCTTCTCTTATCCAAATCACCTGCAAAATCAGAATCAACATATCCGCAAACAAATTCACTACTCTTATTGTAAGAAATACAATAACTACTTGTGCCTCTCAAGTACCGAAGCACCCATTTCACTGCTGACCAATGATCTTTACCTGGATTTTCCATGTACTTGCTGACAACCCCAACTGCATGTGAAATATCTGGTCGAGTGCAAACCATTGCATACATCAAACACCCTACTACATTGGCATATGGAATTCGAGACATATAATCCTTTTCTTCATTTGTATTAGGACATAAACTCGAAGAAAGCTTAAAATGGGAAGCTAAAGGGACTAAAACAGGCTTCACATTATTCATACCAAACCTCAAAAGTATTTTCTCAATATACTTTTGTTGTGATAGCCATAGCTTACCATTGCTCCTGTCTCTGAAAATCTCCATGCCCAAAATCTGTCTTGCTGCTCCTAGATCTTTCATATCAAATGTCCTTGCCATCTGAGCCTTCAACCTGTTGATTTTTTCTATGCTTTTGCTTGCTAAAAGCATATCGTCAACATACAATACCAAGATAATGAATATGCCATTATTCAACTGTTTGAAATAAACACAATGATCATATTCACTTCTAACATATTTCTGACTCAACATGAAAGAATCAAACTTCTTATACCACTGCCGAGGCCACTGCTTCAGGCCATATAATGACTTCTTGAGCCTGCAGACAAATTTCTCATTGCGATGCTGAACAAACCCTTCCGGTTGTTCCATATATATTTCCTCATCTAAATCACCATGTAGAAATGCAGTCTTAACATCTAACTGTTGTAACTCTAAATCAAACAAAGCCACTAATGCTAACACAATTCTAATTAAAAAAATTTTAATCACTGGCGAAAAAATCTCATGAAAGTCAATACCAGCTTTCTGAGAAAACCCTTTTGCAACCAGTCGCGCTTTGTACCTGTCTTCCGTATCATTCACACCTTGTTTTAGCTTGAAGACCCATTTACACCCCACATTTTTCCTGCCTTTCGGAAGCTCCACCAGATCCCATGTGTCGTTCTTATTTAAGGCCATCATTTCATCCTTCATGGCTACTTTCCACTTGTCACTTTTCGAACCTTCTATTGCTTCCTGATAGCACAGAGGTTCATTGTCATTAGCAGTAAATGCAATAGAAGTGACATAATCGTCATACCTTCTCGGTGGCCGTTTAATTCTTGTCGACCTCCTTAAGGATGCTTCTGGCGCTTCCTCGATTGGCGGACTACCACTTGTAGGATCTTCTTGCCGATCAGCATCTGAGACCTGTTCATGATCTAAACCTGAACCCTGTTCATGTTCTGATTCTGAAACCTGTTCATGACTAGTATCTGAACTATAGTCATCATGATTATCGTTAGAAGTGCTATCAAACTGAATGTGCTGAAAGTCAAATACATCATCCTGTTTCAATCGACTATCTACATCTAACTGTACAAGAGAGGATTCATTAAACTTTACATCTCTGTTGATGATGATTTTGCGGGTAGTAGGATCCCACAATCTATATCCCTTTGTTCCAACACCATACCAAACAAAGATATACCTTTTAGACTTTGGATCTAATTTAGTTCGCTGATGTTTAGGCACTAGAGCATATGCATCACAACCAAACACTCTGAGTTTAGAATAGTCACAAGGGTGACCTTTC
>APFE031088862.1:0-18759 GCA_000404065.3 Pinus taeda | reverse complement strand
AGTTACTATGAATTATTCTCTCTGCATGAAATCCCTTTATTTTCTCCCTTAAATATCTCTTTATTTTGTCAAATTGACAGGACTAAGTCGAATACTAGAGTTTTAAAGAAAAATCGAAGAGGAATAGAGAAGAATTGCAGTACTTAATTAGTGAAAAATGTGCAAGTCTCAGCAACATTCCGACTGCATATGGTCATAGATATGGATCTTGATCATTGCGTAGTTACTTGCATGTAAAGGAACACATCAAACCCTAAACGCTCGAATAAATTAAATCACTTACCATTGCCATCCTTGTCAAAGAGGCTGAAGGCCTACTTGTACTCAGAAATCTGCTCTTCGGTTAATTTCACTGCCATAGTATTCGATCGAACTCTTCTGAGACGACTAAATTTATTTCTATTCCTATAGCTGAGATCCACCCGGTTTCGAATCCTGTAGAGAGAAAAGAGAACTCCTGTCGATTCCTCCGAAGAAGGAAAACTATTTGAACTTACGATGCCAAAACATAGATAAATATATATAGGGGTAAGGATTGGACCCATGTTTACAAGTTGAAGTAGGCCCTTTATGAGTTGAAACAGGCACCATTTGCATGGCACTCCAAGATCGATGAGTAACTTTCAGATTTGGGTTTCACTGAGACAGATGCAGATTCTAATTTTTACAATTTGGTAGATCATTCTAATCTGCTTGTTTTAGTCCCATATGTATACAATCTTACACTCACAGGAAGTTAAAAGGAATCCACAAACTGGTGCAGGGCAAAATTGGCAAGAGAATTGGTCATGACTTGAAGCACTACTTGATGGCTCTAGGGGTGTAGCAAAGTGCAGGTGAAGTGTTCCTTGGACAGAAAAAGTATGTAATTAAAATTCTTAGAAGATTTCAAATGATGGACTGCAAACCCATGGCTACTCCAGTGTATGCAATTGAAATTCTGATGAGATTTCAAATGATGTACTGCAAACCCATGGCTACTCCCCTGTGGTAGTAGATTTGATGAACATATGTATACAGGGAATTGATAGGTTTCCTCATGTACTTAGTTAACACAAGGCCTAGCATTTGTTTTGCAGTCAACACTTTCAGTACATGGTGCAGCCTAGGCAATTTCATCAGGTTGCCACAAAACACAAGTTCTAATACTTGGAAGGGGGCAGTGCATTTGGCACTGAGATATGTTAGTGATGCAGATTTTTATTCAATGATAATGGAATAGCATTAACAGGGGTTCTCGACAGTGATCTACATGTTCTGTGCATGTTTTCTAACTGTGTCCGTTTATAGGCTCAAACGATATTCAGATTACAGTTTCGATTAGCCTTTAAATTCAGACTGTGCTACTTTCCTGTAGGAGAAGAATCTGTTAAACAAGTGTTACTAAATTCATCAGTTGTTAGTAATTAATTGGATGAATGGCAGTAGTAGAAGATGAAATCAAACGTTCTGTCCGTTTTTATTTCAGAGCGCTTTGAACATGTCTACAAAGAATTAAATGGTGAAGCAGACACCTTGAGGAAGGAAGGACTACAGTTGGCTGAGGGTTCAAGGTTATGAAGTGAAATCAAGGATTGTCATATCTTACACGAACATATTTGTGCATCCTCGAATGGGGATTCTTATGACAGTCAGTATTCTGAAGATGATCCAAGTGCCTCAAAAGAAGAATTCTGAATTTTAGAGAAGTTACAGGATCCTTCAATCAATATCAATGCCTTCTTCAGGCTTAACAAAGAATGTATATTTTTGTTCTGATATTTCTCGAAGCTTAAAGCATTTACAGAATGTATCTCTTTATACTCAGATGAAATAAAAGATTATAAAAATTGAGGGAAAATATATCAATATCAATCGCTATGTAAGCCAATAAATGCGCCAAAAAAAAACACAGATTGAAAAAATATGCCTGCTGTGAGTCTGTGAAAGCAAATATAAGCAGCACCTCTTCTGGAAAATGTGAAGCGGAAATACAAAACAAAAAAGACATCGTGATAAGAGAATATGGGTTGAGAGGGACAAAAGAAATCAAGGCTTAGACTCACCTCTATCCGATTGCATGTGAGGATCTGAACCAGCCGCATCGGTTATCCAAAAATGCACCTTTGTCCGTGCACCGATCAAGTCAATCCGTCGCCTTGAAAGAAAACTATCACAATGCAAATATTTGCAAATGCGTCTACCTGAAAAGAGGGCGCGGCCTAAGAGGCCCTCCTGAAACCCCTCGGAGAAGGATATATCTGCGGACCTGAAACCCTACATCCTATATAACAACCCATTTTAAGATATAAATGTTTTAAAAAGTTAAAGAGCATTATCGCCGACCCTGAAACCCTACATCGTATATTGAACTAGCATTTGCACAAACCGGTGCAACGTCATAGAAGTAGTGGGATATGGAAGTAGGTTTGTGCAACGTCATAGAAGTAGTGGGATATGGAAGCAAGTAAAAGTAATATTTTAGTAAAATGTTAAATATGTGTTGTATGAATTAATAATTTTATTATATAATTAATAAAAGAATTAATAGAGAAGGGTTATTATTTTAAAATTTAGGATATAATTATAAAAAAAAAATTGAGAGGAAATATTAGTTTAAAAAAAAAAAAAAAAAAATTAATTAATTAAAAAGAGCGATAAATTTTAGGTTTAATTCTAAAGCCTCAATGCCAAAGGATTATATTAGAACATCCTAAAAAGTTTTTTAAGAAAAATGGCGATTAAAACCTTTTCCAAATAAATTTTAAAGGTTTAAAGCATAAATATAATAAAAGCCGGCATATATATGTAAATAAAGAGGTCGACCCCATAAAACTGCCACGTTGCATATTGGGATCTCGCGAGTGGCGTTTTTGTTTTATTGTCCATGACCAAACTTCCGAAGCCTCTAACTTGCGACTTTATTTACACCATATCCATTCAATTTAATTATTTACACCATAACCATTGCAACTTTTAATGTCCATGACCAGACACACGTCTTTAAAACTTGTGATATGAAAGGCGTGACATGGCAACTGTGATATTATATTAAGGTGTGCTATGATGGAGCAGTGGAGTCTGCAACACGTATTGCAATCGGAGGTTTCAAAGTGACAAGGCTTCAAAAGTTGAGATATAGTGGATGCGATATTAATGGCCAAATGTGGAGAATTAATGGTTTTCGATAGAATAAACACATTCATTATTACTAACGGTTTCTTGAGATTTCGCTCATAAAAGTCTTGGATTATTATGTAATCAGTTATTTGCTAAGTTATTCGCTCTGAATGTTAGTTACTCTCACCCTTGTGTTTCTCTTGACAAGTCAGTCCCAACAAGCATAATTCAACAAAAATGTCTTGGTCGACCAAACCCATGAAGAAACCTGTTGTTCAACAACAATCAGTTGCTCTTCCCCCTGAGTTTGCATAATTTCTTGCATTATTTACTGATACCACATGCACCTCAAACACCGGAACATCTACTTGGGAGGCCACATATCAACTTTTCGAAGATGAAGAGCTGAGAGTCACAGAAAGAGTAGTCATAGCCAAAGATTCATACCCGGTTTCTGATACTACATATAGTGATCTGGCCAATTCATTCCTCCACATAATTGTTGCTCAGTTGAACATCCTTCCTTACATGGATATGATCACATGTGTTGTTGACCATCTAAACATCGCTGACAGAAACTTTATGACCAAGAGGAACACAATCATCGGCTCTTTCACCAACAAAGATTCGACTCGAATGTACCAGTTGTCGGCAGCTCAGAAGAAATATGATAATGACTTCATTGAGAAATTCATGAAGGAAAATCAGGATCAATCTGAAGTCATCAAAGGATGGAAAAGAGATGCCAGCAAGCACAAGCGAGAAAATAAGGGTATGCATTCTATAGCTTCTCTTGTCGGTCCATATTGTTATGTTGCCACTATGATATGTAGATTATTTGGTTATGTCAATACCCAAAAGTTTTCAGACCAGTGGGTACCCTTGATTGATGCAGCTATGTTATGGACTTGGGGACTATTCTATCTAATAATTTAAGTATCCAAATCCTAGATTATAGGAATAACTGTAGTTTTTTTATTCTAGAAAACATTCTTCCCCCATTTTACATGAGTGCCTATGTAATGGATGTTATTTATTTACTTCTGATTTCCCATCCATGGGATGTAAATGGACCATACAGGACCTTATGTCTATCCACGTTTATCATAGTATTCTCTGGGAGTCAAAATATAGGAAAAAGAGCATCATTCATTTGTTAATTCTCATACAGAATACAAATTAGATGCATGGTGTGAAGGAAAATGAAATTTACAGGTTTGTGGTTGAAATTTATTGGTGTATCTATACGTGTATCTATAAGTTGTATTTTCATAGTCCAGGGGTTGGGAATACACAATTCCCATCCACTTGAGCTCAATTTTATCTCGCAAAACTTCATTGGGATCTACCTAAACACATATGCAAACATAGGTGAAAATGCCTTTCAAAAGTCTTTCCCTGTCTACTTTGACGAATCTTCCAATACAATTGCCCACTTTTTCTAAGAGATCTAGATGGGTAAAGTGAATGGGAAAACTGGGAATCTTACCCATACTAGAGTAGTCATCGGCAACATAGTGAGAGGATTGAAGTTGGGAAACCATGGCTTCACTAGAAGACCAACTCATCCCCAAAACCATGGACCTTGGTCAAGGATTTTTTTCTTATCCTCAAGACATTTGAAGATCACCACAAAAAAACCGGCGTTCATCCAATCCTATCATAATCGAACAGAAAAATGCTACTTTTTCAATAGAAAATGGGGAATAAAAGTATCACCCAAGGATAATGACCATCGCATCAAGCGCTCAATCATAAGGGAGGAGCAATAATTTGACAATCAGACGTCCTTGATTTTTGTTGATTTAACTCTGAACACTCACGTAATATTCTCTTGCTTGGCGAATTAAACACCACTGCATGGAATGGACGAGGATTGAGCTGAACCCTGGATGAAGCCCACTTCATTCTCATCTAAACACAAAACTATATATACGTCAAAGCTATTACAATAGATTATGACTGTCAACACCTCGAGGTTCTGTTTATATGTGGCTACCTTTTATGGTTACTATTGAATGTGTGATTGGCAATAGTAATGGCAACTTAGGGCTGCCAAATTTCCTTCGATTCCCTCACTACATCCTAACGCAAATAGTTGTTCAATGCCTTGGTTGTCTTTCAAAACTGGTAGGCAGCGTCTTCTTTGATATTTCTCGATGGTTTTAATTCCACTACAATCACAACTTTCATTTACATAAACTTCGTGTTTTCACACGAGCGACGATTGTTCCAAGGTGAAATGTCACTTGGATGGTTTCAATGTTGTTGACCCATCATAACTAACTAACGGATATGCCCATTACAATTTTATACCACCCCATTATCAATATCAATTATGCGTGGGAACCAATTAAAGCAACTTTTCACATTAATTTTATATGAGCATGAGAACATGTGTTAACAAGCAGCCCATAAAGCCTCATTTTGAATGCCATAGTCACTTAGAAGGAATTCCTCTTGTAGTAGCATCCTCCCTACTAAACTTTGCTAGTGCTAACATTAGAACCACCATTACAACAAGATATCTTTCTAGTGTTGAAAACACCATTATAGTAAGATACCTCAAGAGAGACAGAAAATTTAAAAAGTATGATAGTAATACGTATCCAGAAGATGGTATTGAAACTAGTAATTGTTCACAAATTCATAAGATTGTAAGGTCATTCTCATTATCATAATCATTTTCATCATCATCACCATCATCCTTGTCATTTTTATTGCCATCATTACATTATCATCATAATCACCATTCATGCCATCATCATCATCATTATGGAGATTGTTTGCAATTGTTCATAATTGTAGATGTTGTAAGAAATATCATCAACCCAAAAAATGTGATCAGTGCTAGAAAAGGGTTGTTTAGGACACATTGATATATGTAAGAGAAATAACAACTCTATTTTTTACAGATGATCGATGATGATCATCATCACCACCATTATCATCGTCATTGTCATTTTTATCATCCCCATCATCATCATTAATGTAATTTCTATCGACATTGTTGTAATCATGCATCATCATCATTCATGCCATTATTGTTTTTGATGATGACCTAGATGAAAATGATGATCATGACACCAAAGATAATGCTTATGATTATGACAATGACAACATCTAAAATTGGGAAGATTCACCAACGTCATTAGCATCGCCATCATCATAATCATTGCCATCATCATCATTGTCATTGTAACCACTATCGTCTTTATCATCATAATCACAATTCATGTCATCACCATCATCTTCATTTTCATCATTGTCAATATTATTGACATTGTCATCAATTGTTCATAATTGTCAATGCCATAAGGAATATCATCAATGCAGAAAATATGATGGGTGTTGGAAAAGGGATGCAAAAGCAAACATAGAAATGGGGGCAACAATAGAAGTAAAATTGGATGAAAAGTGGATACAACATAAGTAGATGCACAACAACATGAAAAACCTGACACAAAAGTGGATGCAAAAGTAGATGCAGTTGTCAATGCAAACTTGGATGCAAAGATGAAGGCAAAAGTGGAAGCAAACATGGGTCCAATGGTAGGTGTAAAACTTGGCACAAATTGTGGTGAAACAAATGTGGATGCAACAACAGAAACAAAAGTATATGCAAAAATGGATGAAACAAAAGTGGATGCAATAGGGGATGCAAACGTGGAAGCAAATGTGGTTGCAATGGTAGGCACAAGATATGGTGCAACAAAAGTGGATGTAACAATAGACAAAAAATATGCAAAATAAGATGCAAAAATGGATGTAAAAGTGGAAGCAAACATTGATGCAACAGGCAAAACAAAATTCGATGCAAAAAATGGATATAATGTAAGTAGATGCAAAATTAGATACAAAATGAGATGCAAAACCCAATGCATAAACCTGACATAAAAGTGGATGCAAAAATAGATGCAATATTTGATGCAAAAGAGGATGTGAACATGGATGCAAAATTGGAAGCAAACGTGGATACAACAGTGAGTGAAAAACACGGTGCAAATTGTGGCATAACAAAAGTGGATGTAATGATAGATGCAAAAAAAGAATCAAATATGATGCAAATGAAGATGTAAAAAGGGATGCAAAAAGTGAAATTTAAAATGGGTGCAACAGTGGATGCAATAGAAGTCGATGCAAAAGTAGATGCAAAACGAGACACAAAACCCGATGCAAATCCCGGTCCAAAATTGGATACAAAAAGGGATGCAAAAATAGATGTAGTAGTTGATGAAAACCTAGACGCAAATGAGGATGCAAACGTGGATGCAAAATTATAATCAAAAGTGGGTGCAAAAGGAGGTGCCAAACTAGGCGCTAATTGTGGCACAAAAATATTAGATGCAATAGTGGGTACAATAATAGATGCAAAAGAGGATGTAAATATGGATTCCAAACAAGAGGGAAAAGTGGATGCAACAAAAGTAGATGCAACATTTTATGCAAAACTAGACACAAAACACGATGTAAAAGTTGGCACAAAAGGGATGCACAAATGGATGAAAAAATGGATGCAAAAAATGATTTAAAAAAGGATGCAAAAAAGGATGCAAAAGTCGATGCAAAAGTTGATGCAAGTGTAGATGCAAAAAGTGGATGCAAATGAAGATGCAAAAGTATGTCAAACAAAATTAGGTGCCAAACTTGATGCAAAACCTGGAACAAAACCTGGTGTAAAGGATGACACAAAACTTGGCATAAAATTTGGTGCAAAACGTGGTGCTAAACTTGGTGTAAGATTTGGTGCAAAACTTGATGCAAATTTTGTGTCAAGTTTTGCACCATATTTGATAAATGGATGCAAATAGCACCAAAAATGGGCTCTAGATGCAAAAAAAGAAGTAAAAAGGGACGCTAATCGCTGGTTTTGTTGTAGTGTATTTTTAATATACTTTAGAATTTATATTTTCATAATACAGATGATGATGATGATGAAGGTGAAGAACTCATACTCATCAATAATAATCCAAAAATAATATTTACTATGGAAACATTAATCACTTCTACTAAAAAATGTGATGATGGGAACAAGCTTGGAGAGCGAGGATTTAGCCCTGTGTACAAGCTTAACCTAGTTAAGCAAGCTTCTAGTAATTATTTTTACTATCTCAAATTATAGTAATATGCAAACTCTTCTTATCACACTACCGATTGTAGATTATTATTTTGAAAACAAATATATAGAAGAAAGGAAATTAAACTTAATATTTTACAAAACTTTTATGTGTTTTTTTAAGAATGTTAGGGAACTACTCCAGATGCAAAAGAAATAGTTGTGAAAAAACATTCTGTCAAATCTATGCAAGGATTAAAGAGAGGCTTTAAATGAAATTAAACATGGGGCCGAAATTCAACATCAAAATCTTGTAATACTATTGGGTTGTTGCATAGAGGGATCAAAAATATTGCTTTTCTATGAATATTTAAACAATAAGAACCTCGATAAAATTGTTTTGGGTGAGTGGCTTCTATTTTATTATGAAAGGAGACATAAAACTAAATAATTAATGTTTCAACCAGGATATTCAAATTATGTCAATTAATTAATTTCATGCACCAATACAGACCCAAACAAACACAACTAGCTTTATTGGGAGAAGCATTACAATATAATAATGGGAGTAGCTCGTGGGCTTCTCTATCTTCATCAGGACTAAGACCGCACATTATTCATCGGGATGTTAAAGCAAGTAATGTGTCATTGGATTAGGAACTGAATGATAGTAAAGACGAAGAATAAAATAAAACGTATACTTTGCAATATAAACACAGAGTTCAATACTTAGAGTAATGAACAATAAAAAATAGAATATTGTGTAGTGAAAACAAAATTTAAATCTCCAAAATGTAGGGTGCAAGGAAAATACTTGGATTATAAAATCATAAAGCAAAATACAATTGAAAACTAAAATTGAGGCTTCAACTCCTTTCACCCATAGTAGAAAAATAATATTTTATAGATTTATGTTAAGGCTCTATCTCACACTAAATACCAGACTTACAAAGGTACAAACACTATTTTACAGAGTGAATACTCTGTTTCTAAGCACCCACCTATATTTTCACCATACACTTCAGAAACAACTAAAAAATCATGACACATGATTCAAACATACATTGATATATGTTAACTATACCAAAAAAACATTAAACTAAACATGGTGTGCATACACAAAATTAATTTCAAGTACTTTAAGACAATGCATAATACAAACTCCTATAGCACAGTAAAACCTTGCATTTAATGAACATACCAACTATACACAATATTTTCGATGATTTATTTAATGGATGCAAACTTCTTGTTATAGATGTGTTGCAGATATGAGAAATAGAGGTACGCTAATCAAAAACTTCATTTATGCTTAGGTTGCTTCAATTTGATGGAAATTATCAAACGTGATTATTCATGTACTTTAGGTATGTTGCACTATGATGTTCAGTTAGGGAAGTAGTTGGGATTATCTTTTAACACTCCCCCTTAATCACGACTATTAATATTGACAATCTCGAAACAATCTCTTAGATGAACAAAACATTCTTTTGCCAATGGTTTAGTGAATATCTCAGCTTATTGATCTTGAGATCTACAATGTTCCAAAATAATTTCTCTATTGTTGATCAACTCTTTGATAAAATGATACATTGTATCAATGTGTTTGTTTATTTTGTGAAAAAATAAATTTTGGATAAACAAATTGCAGAATTATTGTCACAATAAATTTTTGTTGTTTCAAAATGTCTCTCGAACCCATATGAAAACATAGCCTGATATGCTTTTTCTATCATCTACACTTCCTACCCAATCATTGTCAACAAATCCAACCAACCTAAAATCATTTGTTGTAGTATACAAAATGTCATTTTCCTTCGTTCCATTAACATACCTTAGAAATTTTTTAGCTACTTGTCAGTCTGTCTCTTTTGGAGTCTCCATGAATCTTGGAATTAAACTTACTGCATACATTAAATCAGGCTTAGTTGTAGTCAAATACATTAAACTGCCAACCATACTTTTGCATAGTGTTGGATTTGCATTGTTGCTACAATCTTCTTTGCTCAAACCCATGGATGTTAGAGTTGGCGCAAGCTTGCTATTTTGCATTCTAAAACTTTTCAAGATTTTTGATTCATATTTTGATTGAGAAATAAAAATGTCATATTCCATTTGCTTCACTTATATGCCTAGAAAATACTTTAACAATCCCAAATTTATCATTCCAAACTCATTTTTCATGACCTCTTTAAAGTCAATAATTAGAAGATTGTCACTCCCTGTGAAAATTAGATCATTTACATATAATATTACAATTAAAATATTACCATCAATTTCTTCGATGCAGAGTGTAGGCTCACTATCACATTTTCTAAATTCATTGTTCAACAAATAATTGTTTATTTTGCTATACCATGCACATGGTGTTTGCTTCAACCCATAAAGATCTTTCTTTAGCTTGTACGCCTTTTCTTCTTTCTCTTGAACCTCATAGCTAGGTGGTTTCTCCTCATACACTTCCTCTTTCAATACTTCATTCAAAAAAATTGATTTCATGTCATACCTTCCATTTATGTTGCACAACAATTGCTAAAATTGTCCTCACTATCTCCATTCTTGCAACTGGCACAAATATCTCAACATAATCTCTTCCAAGCTATTTCTTATATTCCTTAATGACCAGCATTTCTTTATGCCTTTCAATCATTCCTTCAACAGTGCATTTGGTCTTATAGGCCCACTTCACACCTATGACTTCTTTTCCTTGTGGAAGATTCATTAATTCGCATGTATCGCATTTTCTATTGCCTCTATTTTCTCATCCATTGTTGCTACCCATTTTTTCTCCTTGATTGCGTCTTCAAAATTAATTGGATCATCTACATGACAAAACAAAGAAAAAACAGATTTTTGACTTGCGATATTTTTTTCTTCATTTTTGTCATAAATATCTTTCAAACTTTTAAAGTTTTGTCTTCTCAAGCTTGCCAAAGATGGATTTGATGTGTCACTTGATGTTGAACTTGGAGAATGTGGAGTTTTTGATTTTTTTGTGCACTTGGAGGAGTACTTAATGGAACATACGAGATTTTCCTATTGCTTGTTAAAGGTGTCACTTGAGGTCTACTTTGTTGAGATTGAATAGGTGTAAGAGTCATTATCGAAGAATTACCTATTGTTGCTAATTCATCTTTATCTTCTTGTGGTAGATTTGTTTTTACATTGATTTTCCTCTCCAAACTGTTATCCCATGTTTCATCTTCTATGAACTGTACATCTCTATTGATTATGACCTTTTTGGTTGTTGGATTATATAGATTGTAAGCCTTGGATTCATCACTGTAACCGACAAATATGCATTTCCCCCCTTTCTGTCCAACTTCTTTCTTAGTTCATCTAGGACAAATGAATATGCCACACATCCAAACACTCTCATGTGAGTGAACTATGTTTTCTTCCACTCCATACTTCTTCCAGAATCATGTTCTTTACACTTTTGGTTGAACATCTATTTATAATATAAGTTTCACAAGCTACAACTTTAGCCTAATAATCATTTGAAAAATAATTTTCCTTTAACATACTACTTGCCATATCCATAATTGTTCTATATTTCCTTTTAGCGATACCATTTTATTGAGGTGTGTATGTTGTTGTGAATTGTTTATGAATTCCATGCTCCCTGTAAAAATGTAGGAATTGATTTGAGATGTATTCAAAACCTCTATCAATTCTCAAAGCTTTGATGTAGTGCCCACTTTATTTTTCAACAAGAGCCTTGAATTTCCAAAAGTGCTCAAACACTTCATTTTTATGTCTTAGAAAGTAGACCCATTTTTTTCTTGTGTAGCCATCTATGAATGACAAGAAATAATAACTTCCTCCAATTGCAGGTGTATACATTAGTTCACACAAATATGAATCAACGATTTCCAAGGGTGCTTTTTCCATTGTTGACTTTCTTATTGAAAATGATTATCTATGTTGTTTTCCCAAAATGTAGCCTTCATATAATCTCTCTAGTTTTTCCAGGAGTGGAAAACCCTTTACCATGCATTTCTTGTGTAGCAAGTTTAGACCTCCAAAGTTAAGATCCGAAATCTTCGGTGCCATAACCCATTTTCATCTTTTATCTCTACTTGAAAGTTTTTTGTGTGACTGCTTCAATTTTTCTTTCATCTTCTTGTGAATTCATTGATAGTTGTGCTTGAGCACTCTCTTCAAATCTAGTTTTATCTTTAGAGGAAAAAATCTATTACTTATTATTTGAACTTTTTCAATGAACTATTTACTTGGAAATTTATCCAAGATTGTGCGTTCTCCATTTTTGAAAAAGACTTTGTACCTAAGTTTTCCAATACTTATCAAATTTTTCTTTAAACCTAGAACAAAACACACATCTGAAATATATTTCTTCTCCCCCTTCTTGGTTAGAATATTGAATTTTTCTTTACCCATGACTGACACTTTGTTATTAGTCCCTAATGAGACTTCTGATTTTACACTTTCATCCAAATTAGAAAACATTTATATGTTCTTTTTCATGTTATTATTGCAACTTGAGTCTAAAAACCATACATCTTTTTGTTTTTTTCTGTGCTATATTGCATGCTAAAAACATATTATCTTGCTTCTATTTTCATTTATAAAATTTGCACTTGGTTTACTAAGATGATACTGTTTATTTCTACATTCACTTGCATAACGCTCATACTTCTTGCAATAATGACATTGAACTTGAGATTTATCATACCTCTGACCTCGTGCATGATTTTGGCTTGGATTTTGAGTCTTACCTCTTCCACTTGAGCTTGAAGAGATGCTTCTTCCACCTCACTATGGACTTCTTCCTATACCTCTAGTATTTGATCTTCCTCTACCTCTACCCTGACCAACTAAAACTTGTGTCTTGATTTGCTAACCTATTCAACCTATGATCATGAGAAATGGGTGAGGCATGAAACTCATCCACTGAAACTGTGAGAGATCCTTTGTCTCCTCTATGGCCATAACAATAGAATCAAACCATGTTGGTAAGCTTCTTAGAATCTTTTCAACCACTATTCTATCTTCAAGTATATTACCATGAGATCTGATTTGAGTTATCACTCCAATAACTTGTGTAAAAAATTATTCTATTGTCTCAAACTCCTTCATGCACATTGTTTCAAAATATCTTCTCATCATTTTCAATATCAAACTCCTTTATACACAATTTTTTTTTAAATATTCCCAGCATTCGCAATTTTGGTGTCTTCACCTTTGTCATGCCTTGATATGTTTTCTAGAGAATGTCCCATGCTTGCTTGGACTTTGTTGCTATTGCAATCCTTGGAAAAATACTCTCATGCACAAATTGGTATATGTTGTCTAGAGAATATAACATGCTTACTTGGACTTTGTTGTTGTTGCAATCCTTGGAAAAATACTCTCATGCACGAGCTAGAATATGTATGTAGAAGAGGGATTTGGAGTCTTTCTTCCTATTATCTCTCAATAAATCTAGGTTTTGCTTGTGTCAATGCATTATATGCTACTGCATCCGCTGGTTCTTGGAACCCATTCTCTACTAAATCCTATATATCTTGGAAACAAATAATGTCTTCATTATGATTGCTCAATAATCATAGTTCTTGCCATTAAACTAGGAATCAATGGATTTTTCAACTTGCTTGAATTTTCCATTGGGCACTCATAAAAATATTCTCCTTGTTCAACTGTAATAAACCTTGGCTCCTTGGGTTGATAAACCTGCTCTGATAATTGTGTTGCGATGGCAAACAACTTGCATTGATAATTTTGTTGTGATGATAAATAACTTGCTCTAATACCATGTGACAGTAAAATCAGAGGATAAAAAGACACAGGATAAAATAAAACTTATACGACATAGTAAAAATTGTTTAAAACTTAGAATAATGCGTAATAAAAAAACATAATAAACTTATTTCATCCATAGTAAAAAAAACAAGATTTTTATAGATCTATACCAAGACTTTGTCTCACATAACACTTTGTTTTTACACAACGAATACTTTGTTTTTACCCACCCACCTATATATTTTCTAGAGACACTCGAGCAACAACTAAAACTTAGTGCCACATGATTCAAACATACATTGATCTATGTTATTTAGACTAGACAACATTAAACTAAACATGGTGTGGATACACAAAATTAATTTCCAGTACTCTAAGACAATGCACAATACAAACTCCTATCACACAGTAAAACCTTGCATTTTTTTATCACTCACTGCATTATGAGTTTTCAGTTGATCAAATCTTGCTAAAGAGTAGTGAAGTTTGGAGCCATCTTCCATGCCATAGAAGCATTCAAATCCAAATTGGACCCTCTCCATTGCATAGTGCTCTGAACAATATTTCCAATAATTAGCAGAAATCAAAAAACAAACTCCTAGATCAGAAGTTAGAGTAGATTGAAGACACCCTTTCAAGGCCACTAAACAAAGGGAAAATGGCTAAGGTTCGGGCTCATCGCAAATCGTAGATTGGGGCTTACCGAAGAAGCTACAAAGAGGAAGACACCTGAAGTTGCGATCGGTTCATCGTCGATATCGCAAATCGCATATCGGCGGGTTCGAATATCAGCGTATTGGGCATATCAGGGGTTTCAGGGTCCAGGGCATCGCAATTAGCGAATCGGTGTGACAATGGGGATACAACTCTAAAAACCTTATGATATCGCTATGTTGCAATAATATTGTTAAATCATTGGGAAAGGCTGAAAACATTTAATAAAGAAAATTGATGCAAAAACAAGTACGGGAGAGCCTTTTTCTCTCTCCTCCAAGGGGCCATGTGGTGGAATACCATTGGTCCTTATAAATGACGTGGCAGTTGATGTCATCCTGATGTGTCAATACGGAGATGATGTGTGAGTACGGAGGACACGTGGCACGTAGATTTGGTATTTTCAAGGGTCGTAAGGGGGGATTTCAAGTGACAAATTTCACCACTCACAGGGTGACACATGGCAGTGATGACATCACCCATCACAAATCGACAATTGGCAATTGCACAAGGCAAGGTCCCTCCTCCACCAAATTCCCCTCCGACTTGTGATTGCGATATGCGAAGATCATCCCAAACATGATATTTATGCGTTATATCTCATAAGGATTTCACATTCGGACTATCGGCCAATGCTATGAAAGGAGGTAAAGGGGTCTCTCTCTCCCATATGGGGATTGCGATACCTTTGGTGGACACAACCTCGCAGATCAGCGATTGCAAGGGTCCAAAGGAAATATAAATGGAAAGCATAAAAAATCACCAAAGTGTGGGATTTCATGTATTAAAGGAAGAAGTCCCCCGGACAGGCTTTTAAAGGTTCTAGCACCTTCGGGCTAAGAACCTAGTTCAAGGTCTTGGTAATATGAAGAATATTACAAAAAGGGGCCAAAACAAAGGGGCCTAAAGGGGATCAGGATTTGCATGTTTCAAATCATTTTAGTGATAGGGACTAGCACTGGAAAGTCCTCCATATTACACCATAAGCGCATCACCAAGCATATCAAGGCGCCAATAGTGCAGTGCAGAATTTAAAGGTGTGATGTGTCAGCAGCTATGGATTTTAAGAAAATAAGTGGTGCATTCAAGCCCATCATGGGCTAATCCAGAAAGGCCCATTATGACACGGAATCAGGGTCGGCGCTGACAGGAGTAAAAAGGGACTTAGTAGCTCGAGAGGATTTAATTATCCAGCATGGTCTCCCATATAGAGGGGAAATGGTGTACCGCCTAGGGGTCCTCTACTCCAATACTACAACGTGAAACTGATAGTGTCCACTCCCATCTTTAAAAGTTGAATGGTCCAAGCAGTAAAGGTAGAAGTGACGGGAGTTGGCTAAGCAGCATAAGAGGCCACACTGTGAGCAAATTATAGCCTGAAGCAAAAGTGAGCACAGGATGGGCATAAAGATATTTTGCTAACATTCTTATGTTTTTGATGTATTTGTTACACTGTAAGGTTCCTCCCTTTAATGAGGTGATTAATGGTTTGTAATGCTTTTGGGCCACAGAGACATCCATGGACGAGACAGCTAGTCAACCTGACAGCTGAGACTCAACCGAAGATTTTTTGATGTAATGAATTTTAAACGGTCCCCCTCTCTAGATAAATAGGGGGAAGCAACACTTAACAAAGGTTCAGAAAATCTAAAGAAAAAGCTACATTGTATTTTCAGACTGTATAAATTTATAATTCAGATCTTTCATAATATCAAGGTAATTATGGTGATTCCCCCTTCGAGTATTACAGTATGTTATCCCTCTATTAAAACCCATTATGTTCATGTTTCTTCTCTGAATTCATGTAATCATAGTTGTTATAAATATTTCAAGTTTCCTCATAGATTCATATGTATCAATATGTTAATGCATGTGCCTTAACTTACTCATAGATTCATTCGTATCAACATTTTTAATGCATGTGCCTGTATGGATCATTGAAATTATATCTTTAAAAGCCACTCTCCATGAATCATAGCATTTAGTCCCTCTTTTATCCATTATTTCTACATGTAACTCAAACAAGTGTAGAAATCCTAAATGCTTCAAGCTCTATGTGTTAAAGGTGGAATTCTTGAGGCTTTAAGCTCTATGTGATGAGTTTTTTTTTCTTCTTGTCCTCCCCCATTTCTCTATTAAATATTATTAAATTGTAAGTCCTCCAACTACTCGTACCCACTGTTTTATGCATATATTTCTTAGATTTGTACATGTGAAGAAGTAGTAGAAATCCATGTCTTACACCTTTATATGAATGAACCAACCCATCCTATCTTATTATATACATATAGAGTATACGTGAGGTCTCCATTTTACTGAGGATCATTTGAGACCCTCAATCTAGATGCGCCCAGGCACTAATCTTGTAAGCAATCCAAGGTTGTCTCTTGGAGCTACAACACATTCAATGAGCATACCAACTACACAAGATATTTGTAGTGATTTATTTTATGGATGAAAACTTCTTGTTACTAATGAGAAACAAAGGTATACTAATGAGAAACTTCATTTATGCTCACCTGTTTGAGGGAAAATTTGAAATGTGATTGGTCATGTACTCCAGGGATGGTGCATTGTCATGTTTGGTTAATGAGGTAATTGGGATTATCTTCCAACACTAAACCCTAAGATAGAAAATTTTCGCTTAGCAAGGCAAGGCCAAACTCACATTAGCAAAAGAGTTATTGGAACGTAGTGAAATTTCAATACAACCAGCATAAATTCATTTTAAATAGGGATCTAACATGAGCCAAGAGGGATCCAATTTCTTCACGTGCAAATTTTTTTTATGACTCGACATTATTTAAATGTTTTGTATAGTTATTTAATTTTTTATTTTTAAATTTTTAAATTTTTTATTTTGGCCAATATGAGCAAAATTTCAACTTTGATGACAGGCAAACACCCTTACACACCATACTGGCTTCAATGACTGACGACCAGCCTTACACATTATACTAAGTTGTAGAATGAGCCTCTCGGCTCAATCATTACTCTTACTGACTGTTAATGCACATGTTCTACTCAATGTTGATTTTGTTTCAATAGGATTGACAATATTGTAATTGTATTTCGTTTTTTCAGTTCAAAGATGGG
Source organism: Pinus taeda (assembly GCA_000404065.3). Classification (NCBI taxonomy): domain Eukaryota; kingdom Viridiplantae; phylum Streptophyta; class Pinopsida; order Pinales; family Pinaceae; genus Pinus; species Pinus taeda. The sequence goes on along the minus strand of APFE031088862.1, from coordinate 1,031 downwards.
GTTTTGCATTCTTGGTTAAACTCTTTTATGGTTGGGGATTGACAATCTTGGTGGCAAGTAACCTTCTTTTTCAAATAACTTATCATCCTCTATTTCTAAATTTTTTTCTTAATTTATGATATTTTACATTGTATCCTGTATATGCAAGGGTTATAAGCCACCATAGCATGTTATGTTGGGCGCTAGGGCAAGTATCCATAAAAATTGATATTTATAGTTTTGGCACTTATAGTATCCATAAAATTATCACAGGAAGAAAGAACAGGGACTACAATTTGCCACCTGAAATGCAAATTCTATTAGGATGGGTGAGATACAATTTCCCTTTTATTCCCAACATAGCATATCTACCTTTAAGTTAAGGCCATGCTATTTAGTTCATGTACAAATCGTTTAGATAAGTACACTATCCTGGATTCCACTAACGATATTGTGGATGTGTCCACTGTGTATATACATCTTATTAGAATGACGAACCCACTGTGACTATGCAGGTATGGCGGTCATATGAAGCAGGAAACATCGTGGAGATAATTGATCGAACAATCTATTGGTCTCAAGAATATAGTCTGACAGTTAGGTGAGGAAGTCTGGTCTCCACAATTCTCATACTCCTATTCCCAACAAAATTAATTGTTGCAAGCCCGATTTCTTCGAGTAAATAAAAATCATCGAGTAATTATTGCAACATGCATTCCATTAGGGACATACCAAAGGCAGCATTTGGGAGTTCTCATGTTTCCCCAAATACCGAGTCTACAGTTATTAGTTCTCATATGCATCTACTTCTACATCTAACACCAATGCTTCCATTACTGAATTGGTACCAAGGTAATGATAAATCTGCAATGATTTAAAAGAGATATTTCACTAATGTTGTGATAGTATGTTCAACAGTGGCACATACAACATTACTTTATTATAAAATGTTTAGCCATGGAATATAATGATGAATGTGTTTTAAAATGGATGATAGGTAGAAATGGAGGATAACGATTAATGCAATTGTAAATGGATCATTGATCAGGGAT
>APFE031088861.1:0-43657 GCA_000404065.3 Pinus taeda | reverse complement strand
ATGGTTCCTATTTACTTATCATGAAATCACTTCACTAACAAAAATAAAATTATAATCTTTTGTAAATATTCACATCCATAAAACCTCCCTAATCTATACCTAAAAACCCATTCAACATGAAATCATTATTCCTCTCAAAGCCAATATCAAATTTTGAGGTAACTTTAATTAATACAGATAAGCTTGGTTTTATTTGCATGCATCCCCTGAGATAGTAAAAAAATTCTCAATAACATACCAATTGTAAATATTGTTTTTAACTCATTGGTGTAAGACATTATTTATCTTACAAGTTAATTATATATAAATTCATTAACCATCTTTAATTTATCATCTTTAAAAGGTTTTAAATTTACCTCAATCAATGTTTTCATAGCATTCGATCTTCCATTCCATAGTTGTTTAACAATTCTAAAGCATCTTTTCTTTTGAGATGAAAATCTTTTTTAATTAATCTTCATTGCCAAAACAAACATGTAGCCAACCCAAGTCAATCCTATTAAATGCTTTGAAAATATTAAATTTTTCTTTATTAATCAAATTTAAAACTATTACATATAATTATTAACTAATTAATGTATACGGTTATAAGTTCACTTTTTCTTTGATTTACAAAAATAATCAAAATTATTTTTCTTGAAGCTTCCTAATTCAAGGTATCTATAAAATATTTCATACTAAGCTCAAGGGGATCTCTTTAATTCTTTATCAAATTTTATGAGAACTTTTATTCTTCTTCAAATTACTCCATATACACTTTTGTTTTCAATTTTTAAGAATTTCCTTTTGATATATTTATTATCCAAATCACTACAAGTGATGATAACCATTTGATTGTAATTAATTTTTCAATAGTAACACTTGTTTCCTTATAGTCTTTACCTTTAGTTTTATGCATATCCTTTCATAATTAACACAATTTTATATTTATTGATTGGATTATATAATTTTAACATAGTTTGATATACTTATTTATAGCTTATTGATTTCTTGGTTTTGATATATCTATTTAGTTTCTTGATTTATTATTTCTAAATAATTCAAAAAAATAAAATTGTCTTTTATTACTATCCAAATCACACTATAAGTGATGACAACCATTTGATTGTAATTATTTTTTCAATAGTAACACTTGTTTCCTCATAGTCTTTACCTTTAGTTTTATGCATATCCTTTCATAATTAACACAATTTTATATTTATCGATTAGATTATATAATTTTAACATAGTTTGGTATACTTATGTATAGCTTATTGATTTCTTAGTTTGATATATCTATTTAGTTTATTGATTTATTATTTCTAAATAATTCAAAAAAAATTGTGTTTTATTACTACTTGCATGGTAGGTAGGTATTTATTTATTTATTTTAATTTTTAGATATTAAAATAAATTAATTTTTTCATCATTTGATATACTTATTTATGACTTCTATTTTGATTTTAGTTTTGATATATCTATTAGTTTTATGATTATATTTTTCTAAATTTAATTTAAAAAAAATGTCTTTTATTAGTACTTGATGTATTATCTATTTTATTTTATTTATTTTTTATTTTATAGATATTAAAATAAACTAAATCGTATGAATTCACAATTTCATTAAGAAAAACAAGATTACATTTATTTCATAAGGGGAATGTGACCTTGTTCCTTTGTTGTTGCATCTCATTTAGATTTGCACCTAGAAACATTTGATAGAACTATTTTAACCTTTTTTTGAGAGCTACTTGACTAAGTTCCATCTTTTTCTTCCAACTCTAAGTCTACCTTTTTTTTCCCTCTTTTTCTTTGTCCTATTCTCTTCTTTGTCCTCCTATATTGGATAGAAATTTTGAGTACCATCTCTTCATTATCAATGTGTAGAACTTCAATTTTCCATTTAAATGTTTGCACTAGGGAATTTTTAGATCTAAAATGGATTTGATAAGGAAAATTATAAAGTAATAACTAAAATAATAGAATAAGAGTTATAGAATTTTTAAAGGAAAAGAAAGAGAACTAATTTTTTTTTCTTTTTTCTTTTTTCCAACATATCTCTTTATAGGTTTATTCCAATGTCAAGTGTAGGTAACCATTGGATGTAGATTAAAATTCTGCATCTAATGAGTACCAACTTTGTATGCTTTTGAGTAGACCCACACCAAAAAAAATTGAAAATACACAAAGAAGAACATTTTTTGTGTATTTTTATTTTATTTTTATTGATGTTAATATACTAAAAACTATGTCAAGAGGGTACTTGTTAGATGCATAATTTATTTTTCATCCAACAGGTGTCTGCCAATGACATTTGAGTAATTCTATAAGTAAATAAATTGAAAATACAATTAAAAAAATGGTTTTTTTTTTCCTTTCAATTTTTTTTACCTAGATGACATCATTTCTAATTTTATTTATTCTTTTGGAAATTGATTTTATTAGTACATTTTTTGCTTTGAGGTCCAATTTTGGCCTCAATTCTCCTAATGGTTTGTCATCAAAAATCACATCACTCCTTGTAACAATATTTTTATTTATTGATTCAACTTAACTTAAATTATGAATTTAATTCAATGTTTATCTAATAAATAGACATTACATTTGGTTTTTAATTTATGTTTATTTTAATTTGAAACATGTGCATATGCCAAATAACCAAAATCTTTGAAATTTATGAACTTTGGTTTCTTTCTTGACCACAAAAAATATAATTAATGTTAATGTTTTATGTACATCTAAAATTATTATAACATTTTTCTAGAACTATTTAGCTTGCATCTATCTTTTCATTTAAAGTATGTGATAGATTTTCTACTTCTCTTTGTCTTCTACTCCTCTTTGTCCATTTTTATTAAAAAAAATAAATTTAAGATATTCATTATCAATATGTAATACTTCATCTTTCCATTTAGGTATTTCCACTATTTGAAAATTTTCATAAAAAAAATAAAATTACATTTTACTTATAATAATTATAAATGTTCTACTTACTCACTGATTTATATAACTAATATGTATTTGCTTAATGTTGAAATATATCTATTTATATTAAAACATCCCATATACTAAAAAAATTATTATATTTAAAATTTTTATTGTGAACTTTCTTTTCTTAATTTTTATTGAATTAAAAAATCTAATCAAAGTATCATATATATATAAAATTAAATCTTTATTATTTCATGGAATACATTCATTTTAATATTATTAATCTTATATAACATATTTTTTACTTTCTAAAACTTTTAAACATTATGTTTATTATTTTAAACAAAATAACTTTTAAACATTATGTTTATTATTTTAAACAAAATAAACATTACAATATTTTCATTTTAAATGAAAAGTTTTAATATTCTCATTACCTCTCTTTCCAAAGAACGACATAAGATGGTTTATAACTTTACTATTATTGAATACATTCATTTAAATGTTATTAATTTTTATAACATGACTTTTATGCATTGCATTTATTATTGCTTAAATGAAACAAACATTAGAATCTAACAAAGTGTAAGGCCAAAGGTTGACTGGGCATTCCTTTCACTAATTTTCCATTTAGTTAATTTATTAGGTCACTTTTATATATTTTTATTGATAAAGGTAATAAAATTTTTTTATATGTTTTTTAATAATTGAAAGAGCTATCATAATTTTGTTGTCAAATAGGTAGTTGGGACAGTTGTAGTTAGGACAATTGTCACTATCTGCTATCTATTAATACGGGTTTACTATCACTATTATTCAAGGAAAAACACGCCACTTGGAATTACCCACTGGTGATTAGTAAAAGGCAGATTTTCACTCTTGCCAAATGCTTTTGAATTTTAAACTGTTAACCCATTTCCTTATGTTTAAAAAAACTAACTCTTAATCAAACAAAACAGTTTTAAAGCTTACTCCAAACCCTAAAATATCATCTATTTATTTTTCCTAACATATTTCTAATTTTAAAAATTTAACTCGCCTAACCTTTTTGTAAATTAAAAATTTAACTTGTCAAATTTTTTGTAAATCGAAAATTATATTACTTCAAAGAAGAAAAATTTACATACATTAGAGTCATTGCAGGTCGGCCCGTCTGAATCCAGACCATCTGCGAAACTGTTCATTTTTTGGCATTTTGTACTATTGGAAGATTAGAAGTCTGCTAGAACTGATTACCAACATATTTACATAATTAAGGGCAAAACACTTCATGATGGAGCTTCCCAATGCGCCTTTGTTGTCATGATGACCTGGATTGGCAGCGACCAAACCATTTCTAAACTAGTTAACATACAACTTAGGAACCATGGGTTGTAATTACAAAAAAGAGACAAAAATTGTTGGTCATAGCACTTAACTTTTGAAATTTGGCTTCAACACCTTCCTCCTTCAGGTGGGCCAGGGTGTGAAAGGTGACTCCTTCATTCTCCTTTCGTTGACCGATAATATCTGAGTCGATTATCCAGAGGGGACTCCCGGGTACAAATAACAAATTTCTGGTGACACAATTTTAATTTTACTTTAAAAAACTTATATATGATGTTTAAATTTTAATTATATTTATTTTAAATTTTATAAACATTATTGAAATCAAATTTAATTACATCATTTTAATATCCAAAAATATATATCTATTTATATATTTTAACAATTTCATTAAAACTTTATTACCTCTACATTGAGGACCTTGCTATCTTGCTTACGAGAACCTTTTAATGGGCAGCGTGGGTGAGTTATGTGTAACAATGAAATAATTCCATGGTGAGAGTTGTTGGTCTCTATCAATGTGCAACTGGGGGTTAGGTTTCAGGCACATTACACGTCAAAAGTATGGTAATTTTTTTGACTCCTCTGATTTGACGATAAGGTGAATATGAATACATAAGTCATAGCTCCTAAATGATCACTATGACAAATAAGACACGTCTATACACCTCTTGACTCTTCTCATGGCTGAGGGTGACTCTAACCTTTTATAGGTTCATCGTGGTTAGAATTGTCATATTACCATTGTGTAAAATTGATTACACATTATGATTATAAGTAAACAAAATATATTGAATTATTATTTAAATAATAGAAAATAGATTATTTAAATAATAATTAATAAATGAGATTTGTGAATAAATTAACATCAATTTTAAATCTTGAATTTGGGATTTAATGTGAATATTTGTTTTTTGATTATATATTATTAAGATTTTAGATTTATATATTTTTATTTAGATTAATTATATATCTATAGGACAACTTCTCACTAATATAAACTATATTTTAAAACTAATTATTAATGATTTTTTAATTTCTTAAAACATATATTGAATTTCATGCTTATTTTAATTATTCTTTATATATAAATACTCATAAAAATGGTTGCATGACATTTATGTTGTATTGGAAAATTATAATCCAATATAGTGTTAATTGGTGCTCTTCTCCATTTTAATTTTTTTTTGTATGGTTAAGGGATGGTTTCAAGCCAAAAAAATATTTATAAATGTTTCCATTGCATTTGAATTTCATGAGTAGTTGTTGAGTACTAGTGGTGCAATTACCTAATTGCATCTCACATTTGGTACCTAAAATTATATCTATTCTAGCACAAAACCTTGCTTGTTGTGTGTCATCTCTGTATTTGCACAGATGCTTTATGGCATTTTGCTATCCTCATGAAATTTTGTTTATTTGCCATCATAATTAAGAGATCCTATCCTTGGTGGTAGATATGAAAATATGTAATCTTTTATCCATGTTATTAGTAATTTTTAAGCACAAAACCTTGCTTGTTGTGTGTCATCTCTATATTTGCACACATGCTTTATGGCATTTTGCTATCCTCATGAAATTCTTGTTTATTTGTCCTCATAATTAAGAGATCCCATCCTTGGTGGCATATATGAAAATATTTAATCTTTTATCCATATTATTAGTAAAGGTTTTTATTTTTTTGAGTCTTTTAAATTTTAATGTTATTGTTTGTAAAATTTCTTTTGATTTTTCTATTATCTTTTTTATATAAATTTAATTTTTAATTTTTCATTTTTAATGTTTTTTTGGAAGTTTATCAGTTATATAGTTTGGAAAGTTTTTTGACATATCTTCTAGTTTAATTTGCTAAAAATCTAATGGGATATATTGGAATAACAAATTTGAGTTGTGAAGTCTCCACACTTTGAGTGCTTCGGGTTTTTCTAGAGGGGTTGAATCCATATATGTAGTCAAAAACCCATTTTATATAACAAAATGCAAGATTTGACTAATTTTTTTTTAAAGGGATTCCAACCAAAATTTCAAAATGTATATTATTTAAACAACACCATTATTTTTGGTATGTGGTTTGTTTAGCTTTGGTAATGATTTTTATTTTTTTATTGCTTGGAGAAGCCAATATTGGAAAAAGATGTAGTATATGTAAACTTAAACATTAAACCAAATAATGATAACAAAACATAAAGTCAATTCAAATAAAAAGTAATCAAAATATTAAATCAAATCAATTCAATTGTAATTTTTTTTATTAATAAAATTACAAAAAATTATTTGAGAAAAATGTTATGATATGCCTATCATATTAATAATTAAATAATAATAAAAATTCCATATTTGCATCATGAATTTAAAACATATATTAATAAAATATAAAAAACTTAATAAATTAATTAATAGAATGTATAAATTAAAAATAAGTCTATTCTTTAAATATGAAATGATTAAATTCTATTTATATGTGTGAGTACTTATAATTAAACTCTATTAACATATTAATTTAACTAATGATCAAGTCATAAATATTATATTTTTAGAACTCTATATTATTAAATTTAAAGTTAAATAAGTATAATAGAAATTCATATTGTATTAAAAAAATTGTGTTGTTTTTAAAATATGTGTATTAATGAGTTTTAAGATAAAATAACAAAAAAGAATATTTATATATAAAGATGTGAAAATTTATATAAATGATAATATATTATTAATAACCTATCTGGATTTATTTTAAATTTTTGGATTTATCAAATTAGGGAATTAAAGTCCTGTCAATTGCAATGTTCCTAAATTTTGTATTAAAAAAAAAGAATTACACCAAAATTTTAATCCTTTTACACTTGACAATTAAAATTAAAATAAATCTAAACCAATTTATGATTAAACTCGACTCTGTTCTCCCTTCCATATCCTATCTATCTTATCTATCTTATCTTATCTTATCCTCATCCAATCCAATCCAACTATAATATATAAGATAAAACATATTTATATTTTTTTAAATGCAATTTATTATCCGATCCCATTCCTACGCTAGGCTACGCTAACCCTATCCTACCCTTCCCTCCCTTTCCTTTTTTTGGAATGAAGATAGAAAACCTTTAACCGTTTTGATTGTCAATTGTATTCCTAATTAATTTTGTATTATTACTAGGTTCGTGAATGCATGTGAGGTATAACATTGAAACTTAATCTTTGTTTCATAAAACTACGTCAATTGCAACATCGTACACGTCTTCATCATTTGAGTCGATTGTGAGTCATCTAAAGTCGTCACCTTCATCATTTGAGTCAATTGTTGAGTCATCTAAACTCGTTAAATTAAATTTCTGTTTATTGTTATCACACTTGTCACAATTTAACTCTTTGGATTTGCACTTATGGTTAAAAGGACCTTTTTTGCTAACCTCTAAAGCATTTGGGTTTTCACTTTGCATCTGATGAAGTGAACTGAAATCTCACCGGGTCAGAAAGCTTCATCCATTTTTATTAGGAAAATGTTCGCTTTTGGTTTGCAAAAATGCCCATTATTTTTCATAAAGGAGACCTCGTTGAATGTTCTTTTTAATTGTCTTTAAAAGGGAGAAAACATATATTTGAATTAATTAATTTAGTATCTGGTAAGTATTTTTTATTTTTTAATTGAGATTGGATTATTATATTATTTTTTAAATATAATTTTTTTACATAAAAAATTAAAGGAATCAATTTGCAGGGTCATTTTTTATTAGTTGGTCTTAGTTTGGAAAGTTGGGTTAAAATCTTCAAGTCATTTTGTGGCATTAAATTATGTTTTTTGGGGTAAAAAATTTCTCTCTTTATTGTTGGACCTAGGGACCATTCTATACTCTAGTATCTTTCCAATGATATAAAATCACAAGTTCTTGCAAAAGTTATGCCCCTACAAGTTTACCTATCATGTTGACCACTATGGTATTAATGGATGCCACTTCAAGCCATGTTACTCATGCATATGGGACTAGCCACACGTGGACTTTGAAGAAGACTCTAGAATGTTTAAACTTGTAACTTTAGTTGAGGGTTGAGGGAGTCAAACCTTTCTCCTTGTTCGTTATCGAGCTATGTCAAATACGACCACTAGCATGAGCAGGGGCCCATTTTATGCTATTTCTATACAAGAGAAAAGAGAAGGGAGAAGCCTCACCTTCTAGATAAGTTTTCTTTCATAAGGTTTTCCCATGAAAATTATTTACATCTATTGTAGATTTTTCTATATTTTTTTATTTCTCACATTTCAACTACTTTTTGTTAATTAAGTAGAAAATAAATTAACTAAAATATAAATCTAAAAAAAAATTTTAACAATAAAATTCAATAATTTATTTAAATTTATTATGATGAATTATTTAATAAAATATCCATGATAATTTATAGATCAAGTTAACTATATATTTTATTATAAATAAATAATAATTAGATAGATAATAAATAAATAAATAAATCTTCCGCTTTTAAAATCATTTAAAAAACAAATTAAAATAAAATTCTAATATACTTGTGTCAAAATTTTCTCTATCTTCTTTTAGTTTATATCATTCATTCCCAAATGTAAGAAGAATTTGTCTCTCAACTCTAATTTATTTAATTTAAGTTGTCAATTTCTTTGGTATTAAATTTAAAATTTCACATCTACTTTATTAAAAATATACCCATACATTGTGATATAAATAAATTATTATACCACGTGTAATTGTGGAATAAGTTTTACTTTTCATTTCGACAGTTCTATGATGTATCTCTATGCGAACATATTTATATTCATCCAATTCTCACTTTATTATCTAAATCTATACATATTCATCCCATCCCGACTTTGTCATCTTATCTTGGATTAGTTATACTTGAAAATTGAAATAAGTTTGTAATTTTAGATCTTAAACAAAGAGTTCTATACACATTATCAATTATAATCATCGTAAGCATTTGACATCATAACATTAACCTTAATTAATGTAAAAGGGAATTCATATCTATTACAATAATATAATTAATATAAAAGGGAATGCATATATATCACTGGAGATGGATTGCATATCTATCACAAAAATACAAGGTGAGAGAAAAAATGGCAAATAAATTTCAAGGTTACAACTATAAAATGCTTTTACAATGTTTTTATATAGAATATGAATTAATAAATTATTAAATTACAGTGCATTAAGTATTTGGATAAAATTAATTGTTTGTATTAATTGTTTTCTATTTAATGAAATTCATATTTTAAATATTTCTTTAAAGAGTAAATTAGCTGGTTGTAATTTTGGTAACTTAATCAATAAAAACATACAGTGAAAGAAACAACTAATAGGAAGACTTGTTTAAATGTATCTATCAAAGTAAATAACATCAATTATAACTAACATGCATTTATTTCCAATAAATATATTTATTTAGAAATCAACAAAAATACAAAAAACAATAAAAATAATTTTTAGTAATCACACATTAATCAACTGTTAAATGCATATATTTAGAACTTTATACAAATAAAAATGAGACCAAGAAACAAAATTTTCTACAATGGGGAGCAATGTGAGATCACATGATAATATTAATAAAATGACAAAGTAAATCAACCTTATATAAATAAAAATGAGATTACAAAACAAAATTTCTATAAACTTGGAAGTAATGGAAAAATAATTCGTTTGGTAGTTTTTTTATTGTGTTTGTATTTGCGATTCAAAACTTATTTTCCAGGAGTTTGTTTGATCTCCCTAACTAAATGTAATCCTATAAGATATGTAATGTTCGATTGTTCATTCGATGAAGTGACAACGTTGTTCTAGGCAGCCTCCAGGTGTAGCTAGTCTCACCTGAGAGCTGTGAGATTCATTCATTAATAAATTTGTCTTCCTAATTTCAAATTAGCATTAGAGATTCTGTGTGCATGTATTGAAGCCTCAGTTCAGATTCGTGGTATCATGGTTGTCATGGAGCATTGAGGGCTAGTGTTGAAGATTCGGGTCCTTGTTAAAGCTTTGTGTCAACTTGTGTGGATCGAGTTGACCTGTAGTGAGCCAATTGCAGAGTCATTGGTGATTGCCTCTTTGTGGAGTGTAAAGACCCATTGGTGAGCATTGAACACTCCTAATGCATACCAGTGTTGAGTAGTGGAGAGTCATTGATGACTGCGAGCCTTGTGTGCATCAAATCAGCTAGATCAAAGGTCCATGGTCTTGTGACTAGTGCATGTTCTATGGTCTAAGACAAGGTTTGTGGTCTGCGATTGGCGCATGTTCTGTGGTCTATGACATGGTTTGTGATCTGTGATCAGAGTGTGGATGGTACCGACAATGAAAAGCCATCAAGCCAACGTTCCCTTATATCTGTCCACGGAAGAACCAATGTTCACTGGCATGTTGTGAAGAGCCACCAATTCATTGTATATGTCAATGTAAGAGTTCTCTTTGCCCATTGGGAGCAATATAGAGCTTAGTTAATAACGTTGTAGGACCTTTATAGTTGTCGTAGAAGTGGTGCAGTGAGAGTGGAAGGAGGGCCACTACACGAAATAAAGTTGAGCCTAGTGATTGATGTGGTGATTAAATTTTTTATTTGTTTTGTTTGACCAGAGTATGCCCCACTAAGCGTGAAATACAAAAAGTACCTCAAACTTATGAAATCGTAAAATTAACCAATACAACGCACGATCTTAGCATCGAGGGGTGTGATAGGTCAGTATGGTGGTTTCAGAGCGTTGGTATGGTGTCCGTAATATGGGGCCATTTTTTTAATTTAACATATTTTTTGCAATGCAACATATATGTGGTTTTAAGGGTGTGATAAGCCACATTAAAGCGATGGATGGAATTTTAATGAGATCTTAATTTTAGAATTGTGTACAATTTATGCATGGTGTGGATTTATATGAGGCAAAGATTCGTCCTACAAACATATTGGGAGATGTTGGTGGTGCTTGTGAAGTGCAGAGCAAGAAGCATGGCATTGTTGAAGATTGGGACTTCCTGACAAGATGACAAATGCCCTTGCAAGAACATATCTAAACGAGGCTAATAAATTGGATGGATCCAATTATGTTAAATGGAAATTCAAGTTGTAGACACTAATGGAGAGATATAATGTTTGGACAATCACAAAGGGAGAAGAAGCAAAACTAAGTGCTGCTAAAGGTGCGACAGCTGCATCAATCCAATATTGGGAGAAGCAAGAGAATAAAGAAAAGGTGCTATTAAAAACGTTCATGAAAGATAATATAATTCCTCATATTCATGATTGTCAGACCTCTAATGAGACCTGTAATATGCTAAAGGAGTTTTATGAGACTAAAGATACAATTCGGGTCCTCTTCCTAAAAAGTAATCTACTTTATATTAAAATGGAAGAAGATGAATCAGTTAGCGCTTTTGTTTCAAGAATCAAAGACTTAAAAGATAAGCTGGGAGACATTGGAGAATCAGTACCTAGTAATAATATTGTGACAATCACTTTAAATGGAATGTGAAAGGACTCTTAGATGTTTATTATAGGTCTTGCAAGAAGGGAGAAAGCTCCCACATTTGAGGAATTGGCAGGTATATTGTTGCAGAAAGAAGAGAGGCACGGGAATTTCAAGCCTTAGAATCCAAGCTTAACACTTGTTGCAAAGAAGAAAATCTTCAAAGGAAAGCAAGGAGAAGGAAGTAAAGGTGGAAGCCCATTTCAGAGGAGGCCATCTCCAAAGTCAAATCAAGGTATGTCACTTGCTAGAAATGATTCTAAAATTAAATATTTTTATTGTGGTAGAAGAGGGCATCTTTCGAGAGACTGTTATAAGAAGAAAAATGATGAAACGAGACATAAACACAGAAGATATTCATGTCCCTTTGTAGGAGAAGCCCTTAATTTTGATCTTAAGAATCTTAAGTTGTTTGTGTCTAATGTTGCATTGTCTGTTGAAACTGATGATGTCAATGCATGGTTTGTGGATTCTGGAGCCTCAATCCACATGACATGCAATAAGGATTGGTATGAGAACTTCAAGGAAGCGAGAAATGTTGGCAACATTTATCTTGGAGTTGACCGTGCACATCAGATCAAGGGATATGATGATATTCTAGTGACTTTACTAAATGGAAGTGTCAGGCGCATTCATAATGTTATGTATGTGCCTGAGATCAAGGAAAATTTGATCTCTGTGTCCATAATCACAGATTAGAATCTGAAGGTTGAGTTCTTCAAAACACATTGCATAGTAAAGAACTTGTGGATCACTATAAATTAGTTGTTACAGGAGTCAGAGTTGGAGGCTTATACAAACTTGATGTCACCAATAAGAGTCATCAAGCACTGAATTCTACAATTGTGTCAACATAAAGTCTTTGGCATCAGAGTTATGGTCACATCAATTTTCATGATTTGTTATTGTTGCATAAACAAAGAATGGTTGAAGGACTCCCTATGTTAAAGAATGAGTATGTTGCTTGTGAAATTTGTGCATTAGGAGAAATTCACAGAGATGAATTCCCCTCTAATTCTAATAGGAGAAGAAGAGATGTATTAGAACTTATGTATTCTGATGTCTATTGACTAATGCAGACAAGATACCTAGGAGGTGCTTATTATTATTTTATTGTTTATTGATGATTGCACAAGGTACACTTGGGTGTGCTTCCTTAGGAAAAAGAGTGATTTTTTTGAGTATGTTAAAGAATTTAAAAACATGGAAGAGAAGAAAACAAGGAATTTCATAAAGATACTCCATTCAGATCAAAGGGGAGAGTACACATTGGGGAACTTCATCAAGTATTGCAAGGATCATGGAACAGTGTAGTGATTTATAGTACCCTACACTCCACAACAGAACGATGTTATAGAAAGGAAAAAATGAACATTGGTGGATTGTGCTCGAAGTATGATCAAAGGTAAGAATCTCTCAAATTCCTTTTTGGTAGAGACCATTAGTATTATAGTTTATTTAAAGAATAATGACCCAACAAGGTATATTGATCTCAAGACTCCATTCGAATATTTGTATAGTTTTAAACTAGTAGTTCATCATTTGACGGTATTTGGGTGTAAGGCCTTTGGACATATTCCGAAGGAGAATAGAAAGAAGTTTTATGTTAAAGCCATCAAATGTATTTTTGTAGAATATTGTTAATAATTTAAAGCATATAAAATGTTTGATCCATATACTCACAAAGTATTTTCGAGTAGAGATGTAATTTTCCATGAATAGGTAGATGAAGACAACAAGGACAACAACTATGAAAGGTGGCACATACTTCCTGAATTTGAAGACAATAAAGAAGAAGTGAAAGATAGCGAGCAACAAAAGCTTGAGGAAGAATCCATTGATATGGATACTACCAATAGTCAGAGTTCACCTAGAGGTGGAGAAGGACTTTCAAAGAAGAAGGATGGAGACAATTAAGTTACAAGGAGATCTACTCGACAGATTCACCTACCTAAAAGGTATAAGGGTTATGTACTCATGAGTAGTATTTTGAATTTCATAGAGCCCATGAGTTTTAATGAAGCTAATTTATAAAGAGTGGAGAAAAAAAACGAAGGAAGAATATGATTCTATAATTAAAGACAAAAATTGGGAATTGATTGAATTGCCTAAAGATAAAGAGCCTATATGATGTAAATGGTTATATAAACCCAAGTTTAAAGTAGTTGGCAGTATATATAAATATAAAGCTATATTGGTGGAAAAAGGATACTCACAAAAGAGGGTATTGACTATGCAGAAACATTTGCACTTGTAGCTAAATTAAATATTATTAGACTGTTAATTGCATTAGCTACAAAGTATCATTGAAAATTGCACCAATTAGATGTAAAATCTCCTTTTTTGAATGGTCATTTAAAGGAGGAGGCATATTTAACACAACATGAAGGGTTTGTGAAAAAGGGGTAGGAACACTTAATTTGCAACTTAAAGAAATCTTTGTATGAGCTGAGGTAGGAACCTAGGTCATGGTATGAGAAGATAGATTCCTTCTTTCTCCAGTAGGAGAAAGCAGGGGCATGGGTTTTATGAGAAAGATAGATTCCTTCTTTCTCCAGCAGGAGAAAGAAGGGGCATGGGTTTTATGAGGAGTTAAAGAAATCCAAATCTGCATACCTATTTTGATGCAAAGGGGCATGTTGTATTGATTTCCTTGTATGTTGATGATTTAATTATTACAGGGAATTATGATAAACTAATTAATGGAAATAAGGTGCAAATGTCACAAGTATTTGAGATTAAAGATCTTGGTGAGTTACATTACTATCTAGGTCTTGAAGTTTGGAGACATGTTGATCATACTTTTGTCTCTCACGGCAAGTATGTTAGACAATTGCTTAAAAAGTTTAAAATGGATCAATGTAAAGTTGATTTTGTTCCAATGCAACAGAATGTGAAACTTCATATTAATGATGGCTTAATGGAGGTAGATGGTACAATATATAGATAACGAGTGGGAAGCTTGAAATATATTACTACAAAGAGACCTGACATAGTATACTCTGTTAGTGTGCTAAGTCAATTTGTGGTGATACCTCTAGAAAGCCATTGGAATGTAGTGAAAGGTGTGCTCAGGTATCTTAAATTAATTTTGGTATTAAGTATATTGGTTCATTTGATGTTGAGCTGACATGTTAGAAAGATTTAGATTGGACTGATAATCTGGATGATGGGAGATCTACTGCAGGTTATGCTTTTGGCATTGGCTTCAGGGTTGTTTCATGTAGTAAGAAGCAACCTATTATATCTTTGTCATACATTGAGGTAAAGTATAAAGCTTTTTTATTAACAACTTGTGAAGTTTTTTGGTTGAGGAGAGTTCTTCAAACTAGAAAAAAATAGAAAGAAAAAATACAAATGAGTGAAACTAGCAGTCCTTAGGTGAGGAGATCTTGAGGATGCCCATAACGCTACCACGATTCATGGAATTAAAAAATCAATCAATACAATTCTTATACAGTGCATTTAGTTAGGGAGATGAAACAACCTACTAGAAAATAAGAACTACTTCCTAATTACAAACACAATCTTAACTATTAAGGTTTCTCCATTATTTTCTAAGTTCCCCCCTTAATGGAGAAAGGGTTGATTTCCAAACCTAGCATCTCCCTAAACAATTCAAATTTTACCTTCCCAAGGGGCTTTGTGAAAATGTCAACAAAATTTTCACAAGTATTACAATATTCAATAAAAAATTCCTTAGACTGTATATTTTCTCTAATAAAATGAAATTGTGCATCAACCTGCTTTGTCCTTGGATGAAAAAATGGATTATTTTCCAACTTGATTGAGCTCTCGTTGTCAAACTTGATCACTATAGCATGCTTTTGTTCTTCTCCAACATCTTGAAGAACTCACCTCAACCAAACAACTTCACAAGTTGTTGCGCACAAATATTTATAATGTATCTTTGTAGATGACAAAGATACATTAGGTTGCTTCTTACTTCTCGATGGAACAATCCTGGATCCAACGCTGAATACATAACCTGTTGTAGATTTTCTATCATTTGGATTACCAGTCCAATCTGAATTTGAGTAACCTGTCAGCTCAACATCAAATGAATCATTATATTTAAGACCAAAATCAAGCTATAAAGCAATCTATATTTTAGGATATTGTGTCGCATTTCAAACAATTTTGTCTTTACATTCCAGAATTCGATATAAAAAAGTGAAGTGTTCGGTCTTGTGAAAAGGATCACTACATCAGCTATTTAGGGAAACTTTCTTCTTCCCCTCAATTTTTTTTACCCATTTGAGTAGAAACGACATAGAAATTTGAAAGCCAAAAATGAATTTCGACAAACTACGAGGAAACTATTTATAAGAGTGAGGAAACTATTTCTTGTTCTAGGAAATTAAGAGTGGTGACCTTTAGTTGTTGTATAAACTACATCACAAAATATTGCATATTATTAAAAATTAATATAATTTATTATCTGTACATCAAGTATATTAAATGGTTTGAATGAAATTTAGTTTTTATTAGATTTTAAGTTTAAATTTTAAAAGAAAAATTGAAAATAGAAGAGATTATTATTCCAAAAAATGATAATACTACACTTCACACTATTTTAAAATAAAATCTCATTGTAAATTAATTTTCAAATAAATATGTCATCGTCACCCTAAACTTCCCATACACAAATTCACAGACAAAAATTAACGAATTATAATTATTAATCTAGTGTGAACATTGTTATATGCCCATTGAAAAAATTGTATGGAAAGAAATTTAAGGTAGTATAACTCCTACCAAATAAAGAGACATTGAAGTGAATTTCTTTTCACTTTAAAAATTTAATTGAATGATTTAATCAATATATTCAAAAATGGGTTTATATTTGAGAATATATATTTACAAAGATCAATTCCCGTTAATGTTCTCATAACAAAAATATTGAATATTAGTGCTTCTTCTTAGGGAAATTTGACAAAATAAGTAGGGTATAATGTTGGACTTAAATTTGGATAGTTCAACCATGGATGACAGTGACAAGTATAAT
Organism: Pinus taeda; assembly: GCA_000404065.3. Lineage (NCBI taxonomy): Eukaryota > Viridiplantae > Streptophyta > Pinopsida > Pinales > Pinaceae > Pinus > Pinus taeda. Next base: position 26,933 of record APFE031088861.1, on the reverse strand, counting down.
TAATGGGAATGACTAATAAAGTATTATACACGTGGCAAGGATTTTGCGATCAAATCACCGTAACTAAGATTTAAAACAATTATGATAGATTGTCTTTGAATTATTTTTTAAGTAGGGTATATGCTGGATTTTGTTGTGGATGGTTCAACCATGGATGATAGTGACCAGTATAATTAATGAGAATGACTAATAGAGTATTAGACACGTGGCACGGATTTTGTGATCAAATCACTATAACTAAGATTTAAAACAATTATGATAGATTGTATTTGAGTTATTTTTTAATGCGCTATGACTGAAATTATTTTAGTTGGATAATGTAATTTTATTGAGTTTATTTGTAAAATTTTAATTTTATATTTTTATGTTTCCATTATTTATTTATTTTGTGGGTGAAAATGAGTTTGTTGGTATTTTTCTATTTTTAATCAACAAATAGTTTAAGAAAAGACCTAATTAATAATCAGATTACAAAGAGTAAATCCATCACAAGTGGAATTTGATTCTATATGAAGAGCATTATAATTTATCTCTATCACTTAAGTCAGACTTTAGACTTTATTGGTAATAGAATTATGATTTTATAATACAATTCAAAATATAAGGAATTTTTGAATTTGAAAAAATATAAACTTAATTTCTATATTCTTTACTTGGTTTGTTTTCATTGTTATTATCATCATCTCTTGTATCATTTGCTACAAATTGTTCACTTTTACTAACTATTTCAAATATCACCAAATGTGGTTCATTGTCACAAACCACTTCCACTAAAATTTACTACCTCCCTACCTCACACTTTTGCACCATCATTGTTGTCTCAGTAAACAACACTAATTCATTTTGCACAAGAATCTCCTTTTTATTCCTTGTCATCATTCTAATTGTCCTTGTGCTGCATCCATCTTCAACTTGATGCTACTTTATTGCATCTTCATTCCCTTGTATCAATATTTCTTCGTACAACAATTCTTGCTTCTCCACGATGAATATATAATGTGTTCCTCGATCTTCTTCATAGTCAATATTTCTTTATTACTTTTTTGCACTTCTACTCTACATAGTTTTTGCAATATATCCTTTACTTTAGCTCTCGTAAACAACTTGCTACATCTTTTCTTTGGTATATTTTTGTATATCTTCAAGCACATTATTACTTTCATCATTATCTTCCTAGAGACTACATTCTATTTCATGTATCACAAAATCAACACCAAAAATATTATAGAGATCAAGCATTTCCATCTACACATTATGTAATGGCATTTTCCTTGCCACACCATTATGTTTTGCACCATCATCTTTTTCAACAACATCTATGAGCAATGGAACATATCTCCCTTAAAATTTCTATTGTAATACTTGTCATCTCTACAATGCATTTATTTTCTAAAACATGTGCTATGATAACAAACTATTTGATCTACACATACACTCTCTTAGGCATACTAGTACTCATTATTGCTCATTGAATTTATTACATAAATCCTTCACCACTCTCCCACTAGCCTTGTACTACAAATCCTTTTTCAATCTCCTTTGGTGTGTTATAAAACCATGCACTATATACACGCTATAGCATTCTCTTCAAATTGTGAAAAAAATTCTTCCCTAATATCATCATATTCTTTCACCTCATATGTTTTCTCTTGGTTTTGAGGAGTCCTATGTCAAGACCCATCATCAAGACCCATGTTTTCTCTTCCCCAAACATCTCATTCAATTGCGTGTCTTTTTATTTCATGCATCCCACTCTAATTTTATGATTCTTCTCAACAATATCTAGAATACTTTCATTTGTTTTCTCTTCTCTCTAAGTACTCTCTTTCATTCTATTTATCTTCTTTTCTTCATATTTCAAAGCTAAACAACATAACACTTCTAATGATTGCACCTTCTTTGCACTAATATTCTTTCCAATGGATAGCTTCGTGTGATTTCCCGACTAAATAAAATTTTGGCAACAGTATTCCCTTTTTGCAATTTTTGACTTTTTTGGCATTGATGAACTCAGGAAATTCGGTTCGGGGAGACCCCACTAAAATTTTTAAGATAGGAGGCTACAAACATTAAAGAAAAGGGAGAATTCATTTGATGGTGGAGTGTAGGGGCCACCCAAATGGGGAATTCAAACCCCTTAACAAATTTGAACTAGGGAGAAAGGAGGGAAAGGAAGGAGCTTGGATTGGCAGAAACCATAAGGAGAGGAGGGACAAAAAGTATAAATAGAAGAAGAAGGCCTCACTTTGGGAGTTTTGACAATTTGATATCTGAACTTGATTTTTCTTGAGTTATTCAACCAAATAAACTATTGTCGCTTAGCGAAAGGGATTTCCAAGTGGGAATTCCACCTCTACCTTCAATGAACCTCGGGTGTCACCATAGGAGAGTAAGAGGGAGATTATTCTGGGCATTTGAGGGGATACACTGTAAATAATTGATCAACTGGTGTGTGCTTTTCCCAGGGTACAAAAGGAGAATTTGTGGGGTGAGTCAAGCCAGCAAAAAGTAGAGGTTGGACGAGATATTTTGCAGGAAATTCATACACCTTAAGGGTGAGTTTCCCTTGGTAATTTGTAGGGATAAAAGTGCAGCATCTTGGAGGGTCGAATTGTTCTAATATGTGTCTACATAAGGGTCACTGAGAATTCTTCTGCATAGTCATAGAGAGCAGGATATTTTGAGGGAGTTTTGGCTAAGGAGAAATAATAATCTTTTGAGGAGTGATTTGTAGGTGATGGAGGAGATTTTTCTAGTAGTTGATTTGAGTAACCTACAAAAGATTTCTTCCTACAATAAATTAGCCAACCATTCAGAGCTACATGCATTTCTTGGGGTCACTATGGCATGTTGGATTCAGCCCAACCCTTTTTGGGTTTTTATGGGTTTTCTGTGGGGAGGCTCCAGCTAATTTGGCAGAATTCTCTACACATTTTTTAGGGATAAAACTCAGAGTCATTTCCAGTAGCAACAACCATTCTTCTTGGGTAGTGTGCAATTGTTTTTGGGGACCTTTCCAACACTTGGAGCATTGAATTTTCACTTGGTTTATTGTCATAACATGCACTAGAAAGCTTTGGTTCTATTTCTATCATAGATGTACCGAAATTCTCCAAATTAATATAGTGGCGTAGACATTTGGTCCCATTTTATGTGTTTACTAATTATAGTTTGTGTATTCATGATTTTATTTGTTGTAGGTTAGTTCATGCATCTATTATTTACTATTTTTTCCTAGTTTGCAATATTACGGTGGTATTAGAGCATGTTCTTGGCCAGTTGTGGGTACAAGAGTAGGCGATTCTACGCCACTTTGGTGGAACAATCTACTACAAGGGCAAAGGAAGAGAGGAAAGAGGGGGTCATGGAAGAGGACGTAGGCCTAATCCCTTTTTAGAGACATAGGTTGAGAAGACCAGAGAGGGTGACATTTAGGTGGAGGAACACATGGAGAATGAGAGGGGACCTTAGAAGGGTGGAAGTAAAGTGAGCAATGAGACTCGAGAGGAGTTGGTGAGACAAAATAGGGAGATGCTCAATGTGGTGACTAGAATGATGGGGACACTCAGACAGAATCAACAACCTCGTACCAACCATGTGGATGGTGTTTTATGGAATTGGAGAATGGATCCACACACATGAGTGTACAAACTAGCAGCCCATACACCTGCCCATGGACAATCTAAACACCCCACCATGCCTCAGTTCATGGATGAACATGAGAGGGAGAGAGTACCAAACACACTTAAAGACTTGGTCAGGTGTTTTGTTATAGGGGTTGAGGAGTATGATGGGTTAGACCTTAGGATTCAAAGGGCTATATCACTTGGGGAGTTTATTCACCTTAAAGAGGTGTAAAACTGGATTTGGGTCATCTCATAGAGGGGGTCAATAGATTTAGAACCAAGACACACAAAAGTTGGTAGGGAAGATTTCCCTTCCAAAATTTGATGGATCAACCAGAAGTTTAGCCAGAGCATGGGTACACAAGTTTGATGCGTACCTTCATTTGAACCCCTTGCGAGAGCTAGATGTTATTCAATTTTTACATTGCACCTGGATGGGGATGCACAAGAGCAGTGGTACCATGGGCTAGTTACATTGGGGCATGCCAACATCACATCTTACACTGCGTTTACTAAGAGGTTGGTTGAGAGATTTGATTGGAAAGAAATTGAGCTACATTTCCTGGATTTGGCCAACCTGAGACAGACCAGCAGCGTCGAGACATATATGGTCAAGTTCCAAAGATTAGTTGTGATAGTCTCTGATATTTTTGAGGCATGATTGATTATGTTGTTCATTAAGGGATCTAGCATAGCCTCTGTGTGGCTAGGTGAGAGCATGCAAGCCTACATATCTGCAGGATTCCATTGGCGAGACCAAGGATATGATTGATGCAGTTCCAAAGACTAGAGTTTCTGCACCTCCCAGGCCTACCTTTCCCCCGAAAAGTAAGGACACCAAGCCTCCTTAGAAGGAGTAGACTCGATGTGGACAACTAGATCATCAGACTAGGAGAGATATTTGGAGGAGGAAATTGTGTTTCACATGCTAGGAGCCATGGGCACCAAGACACTAATGTACCAAGGGAAAATCCCACTATATAGAGGTGTTCTCAGACAGTGAGCCAGAGGAGGAGGAGGTTGAGCAAGAGACAATTGGAGGTGGGAGCGAGCCATAAGGAGTAGGAGGACACCCCTTCTTCCTACAGGAGGTGTCATTGCTTCACTTTGGGGAGTTCCGAAGTACTTAACATTATGGATAAAGGGCACAGTGAAGTGATAATGTGTGTCAGTGCCGGTGGATAGTGGGGTCACCCATACTTTTATTGATGTGTAGATGGTGGAGAGGAGAGGTATACACACATAGATCTTTGAGGGGTTTTCAATGTTGTTGCTAGGAGATTAGACCATGCAATGAAGTGATATGTTCCTAGTACCCTTGGGAACTATTATGTGGTAGACTACTTCTTTGTGGTTAATGTATCAGGCACTAATGCAGTAATGGGTGTCTAGTATCTATACTCCTTGGGGGCCGTGTTACCACTGATTGGAAGAAGTTGGATATGGAATTCATGGGTTCATATGGAAAGTTGGTGTTATTGAGAGGCATTCACTCTTACCTGCCACAAACAATATCAACACATAGGATGGAGGGGGATTTGAGATTGGGAGATATAGAGTGGGAAGTGGAGTTGCATATTTCAGAGACAAAGATGCAAACGTGACAACCAAACCCAAACATCTGAGCATTGTTAAAGAAGCACCATGCATTGTTTAGAGACATTCCCTTAGGATGTCCACTAGACAAAGGGTTTGAGCACACAATTGAGCTAGAGGACAGAGTTCAAGCAGTTACTACTACCCCCTATGGACATCACAAGGTCCACAAGGCTGAGATAGAGTGGGCCATACAAGAGTTGTTACCTTTAGGCCACATTAGGCCAAGTTCTAGTCCCTTCGCTTATTTTGTAGTACTGGTGAAGAAGAAGGACGAGACTTTGTTAATGTGCATTGGATATAGGGCCCTGAATAAGAATATGCTAATTTAACTGTACCTGATTATGAAAAATGACAAGTTGATGGACAAGCTTAGAGGGGATAAATACTTCTCTAAGATAGACTTTTGTTCATGATACATTAGATTTAGGTGAGACAATAGGACATCCCGAAGACTGCATTTAGGTGCCCCTATGGGAACTTTGAGTTCTTGGTGGTGCCCTTTGTGCTAACCATTGCACCAATGACCTTCTAGTGTTGCATGAACCATGTGTTCCACAAGAAATTATGCAAATTTCTGCTAGTGTTCTTTGACAACATGATATACAACAGGACTTGGGAGGAGCACTTGTGCCACTTGGAGGAGGTGCTATGCATCCTAGAGGAGCAACAATTATATCCCAAGATGACTATCCCAAGATGACTAAGTGTGAATTTTGACTGAGGAGATGTTGTATCTTGGCCATGTGATTGGTGAGGATGGGGTGCATGTACATCAGGAGAAGATCAGGGCCATCCTGGATTGGCCTCGTGGGGCTTAACTCAGTGAACCTTTGACATATCATGCGTGTTCATGGCATACTAAAAAATACGCCTAATTTGACTACATATTGGAAAATACCTCTAAAAATCACATTATTTAACCTCTACCAATACAAATCCAATACACCTTCCTAATTTAAGAAACCCCTACTTTCATTATATACTATAGGTATCCATTTTTTCATTAACATTTTCTACACCCCTTTATATTTTTTCATTAACTTTAAGCTCCATTTTTTGTACCCACTAATATAAAACTCATTACCCCCTATATATCCCCCAATATGAACCCACGTGGTATGGTATTTCTCCCCTAGTGAAGTCACTGTGATTGGCCTACACGTAGGAATGTGACAGAGTTGTGGGAATTCCTAGGTATATATGCCTACTACCGACGGTTTTTGAAGGGGTTTTCTCAGCTGGTAGCACCCCTCATAGATTTGAAGAAGAAAGGGGCTTTTGGGTGGACAGATGTGGTGCAACAGACCTTTGGGAGCCTTAAGAGAGTGATGAGCAGTTGCCTAGTGTTGGCTCATTAGAGAAAATTTGAGGTAGAAAATGTACAACCAAAACCAACTTTATAAGAACTAATAGGATAGAAGATGATGATGTTAACCATGGGGGATGATTCACCATTTTTGGAGTAAAAAGTTAAAAAGATAAAATAACAAAAAAATAAAAAGTTAAAAAGATAAAATAACAAAAAAATAAAAACTATTTTTTCAAGTCGTATTTTCAATTTATCTCCCCAAATTGTTACTCATATTTTAAGTGGGAGAATTCGTTGGATGCATAATTTAAATTGTCATCCAATGATTACCCATGTTGCATACTTTCGATGGATCCTGCTACATGAAAAAACATTATTGCAATCATGTTTTTTCATTTATTTCTCATTTTTCGTGTAGTAGGGTCCATCGAAAGTATGTAACATGGGTACTATGTGGATGTAGATTTAAATTATTCATCCAACAATTGCTCCTACTTCAAATTTGAGTAAACCTATAGGGGTGTAAGTTGAAAAAGTAGTTTTTCTTTTTTCCATCCAAAATTTGATGAGACAATTCAATCTTATTTTATTATTTCCAGTATTATTTTATATTATTCCTTAGGAGGCCCATTTTAGACCTCAAAATTTCTCTAACATTACCATACTTTATGCAACCCTTTGTTTTGGAGTGTGATTCATTTGGAGAGGGTATTGGGGCAGTTTTGATGCAGGTGGGTCACCCAATTTCATTCGAGAGTCTGAAGCTATAGAGTCATGAGAGGTTATATTCAATATATGATAAGGAGATGGTGGCCATTATGCACATGTTGGCCAAATTCAGACAGTATGAGTAATAAGTTCGGAGTGAAGACTGATCACAACAATCTTCTGTTATTTTTGGAGCAGAGAGAGTTGAATGAGAGACAACAGAAGTGGGTCAGCAAGATCCGAGTGTACGACTTTGATATACAGTATGTCAAGGGAAAACAGAATGTGGTAGTAGATGCATTATCCAGGAGCCCCACGACACTCTCCCTTATGGACATCACTTAAGACTAGAGGGTGCAGTCGCTAGTGGAGTACTCCAAGGATCGGTAGGCATGTGAGATCTTGGATGGCATTGTTGGGGATGGCAAATACATGGTAATGAACAAGGTGATTTATTACAAGGACCAGATCTATTTGGTATCGGGAAAACAATTGCGATAGAGGATCATGCAAGAAGCACATGAATGACCCTTGGTAGGGGATTAGGGGTTTCTCAAGACATACATGGCTTTCAGGGAGAGCTTCGCTTGGAGGGGCCTCAACAATGACGTTATGAGGCTTGTACAAGAGTGTGATGTACGCCAATGAAATAAGGGTGAGCAAACACATCCTGCAGGGTTCCTTTAGCCTGACTCTACTATAGAGAGGAAGTGGGAGATTATTTCTATGGATTTCATCATCGGTATTCCAATGGTGCAAGGGAAAGACTACATCTATGTGGTGGTGGACCAATTAATGAAATTCACCCACTTCTTTGGTATTCCATCTTGGTACTCAGCTTTGTAGGTAGCGAAGTTATTCTTCAGAGAAGTATTCAGGTTGCATTGTCTTCCAAAGATCATTGTCAGTGACTGGGACAATATATTCATGGGTGAATTTTGGTAGAAAATGTTTAGGTGTGGGAACAAAGCTCACTTCTAGTACCCATTATCACCCCCAAACCAATGGATAAACCAAGATTGTGAACAAGTGGAAGGAGGGTTATCTTTGGAACTATGTGATAGGGCTGCAATGTGCATGGGTGAGGTGGCTACATCTTGGGGAGTACTACTACAACACCACATACTATATTTCTATTAGTTTGTCACCATTCCATGCTTTATATGGTTATGATGCATTGTCTTTTGCTGACATAGTTTTTGGAGACAATGTTGTCACTCACTGAAAAATTTGTTTTCAGCTGTCAAAAAGGTGCAAAAGAGCAGAAAAGTTGTAGCCATATCCAAAACCATAGAAGCTCTCAAATCTAAATCATACCCTCTCCATTGGATAATTTTTGGAATAAGCTTTCCAGTGGTATATGCAATTCCTCAAATGGACCCCGGAATTAGAAGATATGACTTTTTAAAGTTGAGGGTTTTGTCATCGTTGAAATAAGAGAGAAGAGCATATCGGAGGTCTGGGAGCATGTCACGAATCACAATCGAGGTTTTTTGAAAGTAGTAGTAGGTGTGGGGTGAAATCAGTGATTAGCGATCGCTGATGTCGCAAATCTGCGATTGGAAATTAATCGTCAGTGACACTAAGTGCGTATCAACGCATCACAAGTCAAATGTCTGATATATTGGAGAAGTTGTATCAGTGGGGTGAATCGATGATCATCGATCACAATGACATAGATAAATCGAAAATCATAAATCGGTGGGTCCAGGCAATATCGACGATCGACTATCTGTGCTTTTAAAGCGTCAACCCTAACAAAGTTGCAATCAACAAATGTCAATAATGTTAAAGAGTCAGGATTGTGCCTTTAGTGTTAAAGTGCCAGGAAAACATTTAGCAAAGGAAATCAACGCAAAACCAGGGGCAGGTGGGCTTTTTTCTCTCTCCTCCAAGAGGCCACATGGCATAATTTTATTGGATTTGGTAAAGACATGATGGCGCTGAAGTTAGCATGATGTGGTAGTATGGAGGACATGTGGCATGCAGATCTGGCATTTTCAAAGGTCCAAAGAGGGCATATCCATGTGACACATGTTGCCACTCAGGAGTTGCCTTGTGGTAGTGATGATGTCACATCAACAATCACAAATCAGAGGTCGAGGCTTATCGACACTTTGTAATGCAGTGCGCACATGGGAAAGTGTGATGAAGGGGCTCTGATACAGGGGTTGGCTCACAATCACATAAAAGAGCTAAAAGAACCAGGGGCTAAGCACAAATGGTGATCGATGATTAGCGATTGGTGGTTGTGTTATGCACCAAAAAGGAATCGCCGATTGCGAACCTCCGATTGGGGGGCTACGATAAGAGGGGCTGGCTCGTGATCACATAAAGAGCCGAGGAACCAAAGGGTTGAGCGCTAAAGGACTATCGCAATCGGAGATTGCAAGCATGTCATGACTCCAATGTAAAAGTCCTGATTGAAAACCCCGATTGTGATCCGTCGAGAAAGGAGCACCGATAAAGGGCGCATGGTCGTGAAGACTTAAATCAAAGGGGCAGAGAGTGCTTTATAAAAGGAAAACAACCCCCGACGGGAGTCTAAAGGCCCTAACGCCTTAGGGCTAAGCACCCGGTCATAGCCTCTGCTCCTATGATGAAGAAATATTGAAGGGGGGTTAACCAAAGGGTTCCTAAGGAGCATCGGGACTCACTGTTTGTAATGTCCTCTAGAATAAAAGTCTCGATGCAGTAATGTTCCGATAGTGTGGTACAAATATTTAAAGGTGGATGGGTCAGCAGTTGAGACTGTGAATAGAGGTATGGAGTAGTGGCAAATTGATATGGGCTAATCTTGTAGAAACCCCTGCAACAAGAAACCAAGGACTACAAGGGCCACAGAAATGGATTCGACTGCTTGACTATACGTCTCCTGTGAGTAAATGAATGTATGGAAGCTTAGGAGGACTTGACAATTCAACATGGAGATCCATGCAGAGGGAAGACAAAGTACTGTCCAAATGTCCTCTGTTACTGTACTGTGACATAAAACTTAGTTGAGCCACTCCCAGCTCAAGAGAACAGGCAATTCAGGCAGTTAGGGTGAAAGTGATAGGGACCAGCTGAGCAGCTAGAGGTATGCATTATGGTAGAGACATGGTCTAGTCAGGGGCCTTCACAAGAATGGCAGAGGGATACTTCCTCCACCGTCTTTCTGTTTTCGTTTTCTTTTCATTATTTTGTAATTTCTGCTTATTTTCAAGAAAGGAATCAAATCCTTAGAAATCATTGTGGGTGGTAGAGCTATCACAGGCCGAGGCAGTTGGTCAATTGACAACTGGCCCTTGACTAAGATATTTTGTAAATGTTGATTAAAAGCCCCCCCTTCTTTGTATAAATAAAGGGGGAGAAACCCTTAATAGGGGTTCCAGAATTCTGCACCCACAGTGGTCCAAATTATTTTTTTCCACTTTGGTTCTAATTGATTTTTCATGAGGGACTTGAGCCGTAGATTTCCGAATGTAAATAGATTGGTGAATGGGACTCATTTTGAATATTAATGAAACTCTTTGGTGATTCCAATCATGGCAATGCGCAATATGTTTTTCCCTTTGTAAATCTCATTTCATATATGTTTTTCTTTCTCTGAAATAGTGTGGTGAAGCTACAGGTTTCACCCTTGTTCATGATTGTATATTTGTTACTAAGTAGCAATAATACCTGTGTTAGCTACAGATTTACTTAAGTACCTGTAATGTGCATAGATTTACTTATTCTTTTGGCGACAAATGTGCCAATGAGGGATATGGCTTGAAACCTTGACTATGGCTCCACTCTTTCCGCTCTTTCACCTCCTCCCTCTTCCATATTTCTATTGGAACATGGTGGCATAGTATTCTACATTGCAATCAACCCTATGCACTGATTTCCCTCCTCCCTTTCCTCCTCTTCACTTTATTGCAACGTTAATATTAAGTTGCTTGTTGTTGTGTGTCGACAACCAAAACTAGACATTTCTCACGGAGGTTGGCTGATTTACCCCCTCAACATTTGGACCCATGTATTGGCTTGAGGATACCTTCATGAAAGCTGATTGAAACACTCCTTTTATTATCTTTTTAATAACGTGACAATTGGAGTGCTTCCAAAACCCCTGATTGATAATATTCCAAAGCACTCATCTATCTAAGATGTCGTAGGCATTGGTCTACAATCAACCTGGAGGCTGTCTCTAGGAATCTTTATATGTCTCCTGAACCATTTGTGTTGCAGGTGCTAGAAAAAGTGACAACATATTTCTGGTGTCATTGCTGGGGAACAGATTAGAATATTATTCCCTAGGTACAACAAATTTTTACATTCCCTGTGTTAGGTGAGCAAGGGAAGTGTGGGTTGAAGATATCTCACCTTGGTGACTCCATTGTTTCAATTTTATGGTAAACATCCTGGTAACTCTATTATCCATATCTCTATCTGATCATCCTGGCTTTTAAGCAACCTCATACTCACTCTGATGCTAAAGCAACCGAAAGTTTCCCCTACCTTTGAACTTGAGCTCACTCACCTAAAGGGGTTTCAAAATGGCCATTCCTGCATTCCTAGCCAACCAATTTTCCCCACTGGATTTTTCTTCTATTGTTGGTTATCTCAATCATGTCCCTTCATTTCATGAATGGAATATCTATTTGCCTAGATTCAGTGGGAACACAGATAGAAGGCTTCACCAACACCTTAAAGATTTTCATGAATGCATGGAGAAATAGGGTATTATCTTTAAAGATGCACAAACGAAATTGTTCATGTACTCTTTAGAAGAAGATTTTAAAGTTTGGTACAAAACAATACCTCGTGGCAACATATCCTCCTTAAAATGTTTTCATATAGCATTCCATCATCATTGCAAAAGATTGTATCCACCGAATGCTTTGTTTGAAGATTGTTGTACACATTTTAATGTTGAAAGTATCCCTGAGGGTAATGATCCAGCTGAAGATGTTTAGGAGACTCCATTCCAAGAAGACATCTACTCACATAAGGAAGCATTGCCCAATGATCAAGAAAGCAAAGAAGGAAACATCATCGAGCTGCAAATAAACCCCCAGAAATCTTATTTGGCCGAATTTGATGATTCTCCTTCTTATGATGAGTATGAATCCGATGGGAAGTCGAGCGATGCAGAATTACAATAGTCCCAGTCATGGGAAGTCGAGCGATGCAGAATTAAAACAGTCCCAGTCATGGGAAGATGCACAAAAAGAAGAGGCTCCAGGCCACTATTCACAGTCTTCTCCTGGAGAACAAGTTCAAGAAACTCATCCAATTTATGATTCATATTATTCAGAGGAGGATGAGATGGTCACTGAGTTTCAAAGGGAGTTTTTTTACCAACAAGTGGGGAGAAGGCTCCCAGCAACAAATTTTTCAAGAAGAGCCCAAAGTTGAAGGACCAAGCAGTGTCTATGATTACTTATTGCAGAAAGGTCCCTACCAGTAATTCTTAGTAGGCCCTCCAATCTATGACTCTTACAGTTCAGAAACTGAAGATTCTATTGCATATTTTCAGGAGGTTTGGCCCATTGACAAATGGGTAGCAAAAGATCAACAACAAGCTTTTCTTAAAAAATCTAAGGCTGAGGAGTGAACAATATTACATGAGCAAATTCTTTGGTTAGCATCAGTGGTTGTTTTTGGAGTATGCATCGAGTTTTTTGTCTGAAGATTTTTCGTGCATGCTTAGTTTAATTTTTAAATTTCAGCAACAGGGAGGCATTAGGTCCAGCACCCAAATGCTAGCATGGCTCCATTGGAGGGTTGAGCTCACTTAGGTGAATTGAGCCCTGTACGTAGGTAGGAGTTGTATATAAATAAGCTCACTAGCTAAGCATTTACTTTCCAGTTGGTAGAATTTATTTTTCTGCATTTGAGTTTGATGAGGAAAGGACTCCCTACAAACAAAGTTTCATGGAGATTTTATGGTTGTACAAGTTCATTGTATTTTTAACTCCACGCCCAATGGTGAAGGCTATTATCCTGTAGGTTTTTAGCGCCTTTCCAGCAAGACACTGTCCCTAGTTGGAGCCAATGTTGTCAGTCACTGCAAAATTTCTTTTCAGTTGTCAAAAGGGTGCAAAACAGAAGAAAAGTTGCAGCCATCTCCAAAACCATATAAGCTCTCAAAGCTAAATTGAACACTCTCCATTGGATAGTACTCAGAATAATCTTTCCAACGGCATATGGAACTCCTCAAATGGACCCCAGAATCAGAAGATATGGCCTGTTAAAGTTGAGGGTTTTGTCACCGTTGAAATAAGGGAGAAGAGCATATTAGAGGTCCGGGAGCATGTCGCAAATCGCAATCGGGGTTTTCTGAAAGCAGTAGTAGGTGTGGGGTGAAATCAATGATTAGTGATCGCCCATGTTGCAAATTGGTGATCGACGATTTCTCGTCAGTGGCACTAAGCGCATATCAGCACATCACATGTTAGATGTCCGATATATTAGACGTCTTGTATCAGTGGGGTGAATCGGCGATTGGAAATCACAACAACACAGATAGACTGAAAATCGTAAATCGACGGGTCCAAGCCATATTGGTGATCGACTATCAGCGCTTTCAAAGCGTCAAACTTAACAAAGTTGTGATCAACAAATGTCGATAGTGTTAAAACGTTGGGAGGGCCGAAAACATTTAACAAAGGAAATCAACACAAAACCAGGGGTAGGCGGGCCTTTTTCTCTCTCCTCCAGGAGGCCACATGGCAGAATATTATTGGATCTGGTAAAGACACGATGGCATTGATGTTAGCATGATGTGGCAGTTGGAGGACACATGGCATGCAGATTTGACATTTTCAAAGGTCCAAAGAGGGCATATTTGGGTGACACATGTCGCTACTCAGGAGGTGCTACATGGCAGTGATGACATCACATCGGCAATCAGAAATAAGAGGTCAAGGCTTATCGACACTTTCTAATGCAGTGCGCACATGGGAAAGTGCAATAAAGTGGTCCTGATATAAGGGTTGGCCCATAGTCACATAAAGAGCTAAAATATCGAGGGGCTAAGCTTGGAGGGTGATCAATGATCGGTGGTTTTTTTGTGCATAAAAAAGGAATCGCCGATTGCAAACCTTCGATTGGGGGGCTCCAATAAGGGGGGCTTGCTCGTGATCACATAAAGAGTCAAGGAACCAAGGGGCCGAGTGCTAAAGGATTGCAAGCACCTTGCAGTTGCAATGTAGAAGTCCTGACTCAAAACTCCGATTGTGCTTTGCTGAGAAAGGAGCTTCAATAAAGGGCACACGGTCATGAAGACTTAAAGGAAAGCGGCAAAGAATGCTTTATAAAAGGAAAACGTCCCCCGACAGGAGTCTAAAGGCCCTAGCGCCTTAAGGTTAAGCACCCAGTCATAGCCTTTGGTCCTATGATGAAGAAATACTGAAGGGGGGTTAGCCAAATGGGGCCTAAGGAGCATTGGGACTTGTTGTTTGTAAAGTCCTCTAGAATAAAATTCCCAATGCAGTAATGTTATGATAGCGTGGTACGAAGATTTAAAGGTGGATGGGATGACAGCTAAGACTGTTAATAGAGGTATGGAGTAGTGGCAAATTGATATGGGCTAATCTTGTAGAAGGCCCCGTAGTAAGAAACCAAGGACTACAAGGGCCGCAGAAATGGATTCGACTGCTTCACTGCACATCTCCTGTGAGTAAATGAATGTATGGAAGATCAAGAGGACTTGATGATTCAACATGGAGGTCCATGCAGAGGGAAGATGAAGTACTGCCGAGATGGCCTCTGTTACTGTACCATGACATAAAACTCACAGTCGAACCACTCCCAGCTCTAGAGAATGGGTGATTCAGGCAGAGACGTGGCCTAATCAGTGGCCTTCACAGGAACGGTAGAGGGATACTTCCTCCATTGTCTTTCTGTTTTCCTTTTCTTTTCATTATTCTGTAATTTCTATTTATTTTCAAGAAAGGAATCAAATCCTTAGAAATCATTATGGGTAGTAGAGCTATTGTAGGCTGAGGCAGCTGGTCAGCCGAGTTGCTGGCCCTTGAGTGAGATATTTTGTAAATGTTGATTCAAATCCCCCCCTTCTCTTTATAAATAAAGGGGGAGAAACACTTAATAGAGGTTCTAGAATTCTGCACTCATAGTGGTCCAAATTCTTTGGTTACATTTTGGTTCTAATTGATTTTTCATGAGGGACTTGAGCTGTAGATTGCCAAATGTAAATGGACTGGTGAATGGGACTCATTTTGAAGATTAATGAAACTCTTTTGTGATTCCAATCATGCCAACACATAGTTTGTTTTCCCCTTTGTAAATCTCATTTCATATATTTTTTTATTTCTCTGAAATAGTGTGGTGAAGCTGCAGGTTTCAGCCTTGTTCATGATTGTATATTTATTACTAAGTAGCAATAGTGCCTGTGTTAGCTATATATTTACTTAAGTACCTGTAATGTGCACATATTTACTTATGCTTTTGGTGACAAATGTGCCCATGAGGTATATGGCTTGAAACCTTGACTAACGCTCCACTCTTTCCTGCTCTTTCACCTTCTCCCTCTTCTATATTTTTGCTGGAATATTGTGGCTTAGGATTCTGCATTGCAATTAGCCCTATGCACCAATTTCGTCCCCCTATTCCTCCTCTTTGCTTTACTACAACGTCAATATTAAGCTACTTGTTATTGTGTATTGGCCACTAGAACTAGGCATTTCTCTCTGAGGTTGGTCCAATTTACACTCTGAGCATTTGGACCCATATATTGGCTTGAGTTTACCTTCATGAAGGTTGATTCAACCAAGCTCTTTTTATTATCTTTTTAATAACGTGATAATTGGAGTGTTGTTGAAACCCCTCACTGATAATATTCCAAAGAACTCCTCTATCTAAGATGTCCTAGGCATTGGTCTACAATCAACCCAGAGGCTATCTCTAGAAATGTTTCTATGTCTCCTGAAGCACTTGTGCTAGAGGTGCCAGAAAAAGTGACAATAGACAGCAGGGTCACTAGGGCCAAGGAATTGTTACAAGAGAGCCAAGAGATCCTTAGATATCTTAAGGATAACTTACAGACTGTATAGGACTAGTATAAGATGTATGAAAAGCATCATAGAGTTGAGAGGCAAGCTGAGGTTGGGGACCTAGTCTTTTTGCATTTGTAGCCATACCGATAGTCTACACTGAAGCAAAAGCTCAAGAAGCTCAAGTGCCACTTTTATGGACCATATAGGGTGATCGGCGAGTAGGAGAGGTAGCTTATGAGCTGGAGCTTCTACTAGGAAGAAAAGTACACAATGTGTTCCACGTGTCCTTCATGAAGTAGGACTTGGTACTGCAGGTTATAGTTTCCACAAAATTACCACCATTGGATGATGAGGGACACTTGGTTTTGGTTCTAGAATATATTCTAGAGGTGAGGGAAGAGAAGCTCAAGAATAGAATCATCTGAGAGTTCCTTGTCTGATGCATAGACTTTCTAGAAGAGGATGCCACATGGGAGGGTGAACATGTATTGCAAAATCCAACATTATAGTTGCTTAAGGACAAGCGAGCTTTGGAAGGGGAGTACTATGATGTCCCCAATAAATAAAATTTTGCTAAGTGTATTACCTTTTTATAATTTTGACAATTTTGGCATTGATAAACTTAGGAAAAGTTGGTTGGGGAAGACCCCATTTTCATTTTGAAGATAGGAGGCTACAAACATTAGAGAAAAGGGAGACTTGATTTTATGGTGGAATGTGGAGGCCACCCAAAAGGGGAATTATTACCCCTTAGGAAATTCGAAGTTGGGAGAAAGGAGGGAAGGGAAGGAGCTTGAATTATTGGAGCCCACAAGGAGAGGAGGGACATCAAGTATAAATAGAAGAAGAAGGCATTATTTTGGGACTTTTGACAATTTGATATACGAACTTGAGCTTTATTGAGTTGTTTAACCAAGTTAACCAGTGCTGCTTAGCACAAGGGATTTCCAAGTGGGAATTATGTGTCTACCTTCAATGAACTTCAAGTGTCACCCTAGGAGAGTAAGAAGGAGATTGTTCTAGGCATTTGAGGGGCTACATTGTAGACCATTCATCAACTGGTGCATGCTTTTCTTAAGGCACAAAAGGAGAAATTGTGGGTGAGTCGAGCTAACAAGTAGAGGTTAGCCCGAAGATGTTGTAGGAAATTCATCCATCTGAAAAGCGAGTTTCCCTTGGTAATTTGTAGGGTTGAAAGTGCAACATCTTGAAGGGTCGAATTGTTCTAATCTAGGTCTACGTAGGCATTCTTCTATGCATTCTTTGAGAGTAGGAGATTTTGAGGGAGTTTGGCTAAGGAGAAAAAAGGAGATTTTGAGGAGTGATTTGCAGGTGTTGGAGGACATTTTTCTAGCAGTTGATTTGAGTATCCTACAAAAGATTTCTTCCTACAACACATTCAACCAACTAGTTAGAGCTATACGCATTTCTTGGGGTCACTTAGGTATGTTGGATTCAACCCAAACCCTTTCTGGGTTTTGTGTGGGGTGACTCCAGTTAACTTGGTAGAATTTTCTAAGCATTTTTTAGGGATGAAACTTAGAGCCATTTCCAACAATAACAATAATTCTGCCTGGGTAATGCACAATTCTTTCTGGGGACCTTTCTAGCGCTTGGAGCATTGTATTCTCACCTAGGTTATTGTCATAAATTGTAGCGGCAACCCCGAGTTCCATTTATATCATTGATGTACTCATTTTCTCCAAATTAATACAATGGAGCATACATTTGGTCCCATTTTTTGTGTTTACTTATTGTAGTTTGTGTATTCAAAATTTTGTTTTTGTAGCTTAGTTCATGCGTCTGGTATTCACTGTATTTTCCTAGTTTGAAATATTAGAGTTCAAAACATTTATAATTTTTATAATTTTTTACTGTCTCTTACAACGTTACGAAATTCTTCAAAATAATTCTTTATATATATATTATTTTACACTAGTTTATATAATCTTTCATTGAATCTCCAAAGAATACTTATAACTTACAATCTTACCTATTAATGACCATTTTCGCTCTATTCAGAATTATTCTACTGCTTGAATCCTTTCTGGGCACTACTACTTGTCAAGATTTTTTTTTAATAATTTTCATCACTTTGACTTTTGTCAAATAGTTGGTAGACACCCACTACTGTGACTTCCATAAAACAATTAGTGATCAACTTGCAACTTGTCATTTCGCTTCCAATTGTGGCCCAATCAAGCCCAATGTTGAAACTAGTACTGATACCACTTTGTAACGTCCCCAACCTCCTACTGGGAAACACTACTACAATCATAACACTTAAAAATACTCAATTCCTCTTTGGAAGCAAAATCCCCAAACATAACACAACCATTTCTACATCCCAACAGTATTGGATATATAAATATGCAGTCCCATAATGCTTATAACACCATTGTCCACACATATGAACCAGATTTATAACATCACACAATGAAATATCCATTCATTAACAATATTGAAAATTATTAACATAAAACCCCAATTGGGTTTACAACAAAGAATAAAATGCTTCAGCGCACACAGGTAAATAGTATGTACAGTAAATAAGGAACATAAATGAATTTTCACAGAGGAATTATAAGCATGAAAAACAATTGCACATGAACCCCAAAGCTAGGGTTTTAATAGTAAACCATATACCAATACAACACAAATTGAACACTTATCTGGTAAAAATATACTGACTTGCTATGGACCTTCCACGTTTTTTCCTACCATAGACCGTGTGGTTCACAGGTTTCAACCACAAGTCACTCTCGAGCCGGGGTTGCAACTCCACAAGAAATTGTAACTGGAAATAACCATGCATCCATGACAAAGGTGCCAACCCAACGCTCATGTTGTCCGAGTCTCTAGACACCCTCCAGGCTAACTGCCATGCTGCCAACCCATAGCCATGTCATTCCAGGCACCCTCAAGGCATAAACTGACACAACTTCCAGTTGGTCCAGAACCCAAGCTCAGGGTTCACTAGTCAATTGCTTTGAACCGAAGTCCAATCATCATCTCCTTCTCATAATCATCCTGGTAATGATAATAATAATAATAATAATAATAATAATAATAATAATGAGGCCTACAAACAAGTATGCATATATTGCCCTTAACTATATGTCCTCTCTCATCCATGTCGCACTTTGAACCCTTGTGGGCCCCAAATGATTTCATCATCCATGATCCGTCATCCGCAACATTATCCCTTGTCACTGTGAAGTTGCATAGCCCCCATACTCTTATTGTGGAATGGACTTTATAGCCATACTATTTTATATTAATTCATTATAAATATGTACATTAGTTACATCATATTACAATCATGACCCTTCGACCATATAATCAAAATTGGCATATGAGCCTAGGCATACTGGCCCCCAAATGCAAAATATAAATACATAGGCATTCAGACCCACAAAGTGACTTCGACTCACTAGTCTAATATCTTGTTACACACATTTACATCATAAATAGGCAAGGGTATTACAGTCCTCTTACAGGAAGGGAAATTATGTTTGGATTTTCCATGTTTTTCGTGTCATCTCCTCTTATAGCAATGATTAGAGTATTTCATCGGAACTTAAAGTAGTTGTATTACTATCTATGATAACAACTTGACTATCCGACAAATCTAGTAAAGAACACAACAAAGTGATACACTTATCTTCATCTGAAATCTTAATATCAAAATATAATAGCTAACTTACCACGGTATTGAGGGAATTCAAAAGATATTCATTGACTTACCATAATATGAATCTTCTTTTGCAAGAACAATTTTTTCACCTAAGATTTGGACTAATAGAAACCCCTAACTTGTTCCACAAGCCCTTGTTGTAGGTTCCCTAAAACATTCAGTGGTACTGAATCTGAGAGAGACAACCATATTGTGCTCTTTTCCTTTTGATCCAACTTGGTCTAATATTTTGTCGAAATCCTTGTCGATGCATAACCCAGATCCACAACGATCCACTAATCTCCATCCACTAAAAATCTTCCATTTTGAGCTTCCACAACTCAAAACTCTACCTATTGAATTTATCAATCTCTGCCTTTGAATTTCTCACCATTTCCTTTCACCACAATAATCAACTCTGTGGATCTCCCACCATAACAAGATCTGCCATAGTCCCAGCCAAAACCCCTTAGCCACATAGGCATCCCCTTAAAACCAAAACTGCTATGATACCAAATGTATGTTTTAAGCTAAGTGCACAATTAATTGTTACAAATAGGTTCTTAATGAAACAAAAATGATCCAATGGAAATCACACACATTAACAGAGAGATTTTATCCAGGAAACCCAAAACCAAGAAAACCAGACCGATTTTTCTAATATATTCTTCTTTATAGCATTACAATACAATATATCTATCCCGCAACATCCATAAACTGCCAACCCATTTACCATGGATTAGAATGCAACTGTAATTCTTTAACTAAAACTACAAAACCATGGGAAAAATCCCATGTGCCATAAAACTGCTAAGGTGATTACTGTGTGTCGAAAACTGCCAAAAATAGACCAAAAAAACCACGCAATTCTTTTGTCAAGGGTTCTGCCCTTGAGCCCCCACATATAGGGGATTTTGCCTCTGTGCAAACCCCATAAGCAAGGGTTTTTTTTCCTTTTGATCCCTCGAACAAGGGGATTGCTACTCGCCCTATGAAGCCCCCATTACGCTTGAAGCAACAAAGCCTGCATCAAAATAGTCATACAAAGATTATAACACATACCCAACATTCATCAATTTCACTTTGGTTGCTCAAGGATTGTTTCTATAATAGATATTAACAAAATTCTTTGCTATGATTTGAAAATGAGAGGTAGTAACGTAAATTTGCACAACAACCCTCTCTACGACATGAACCTTCTCTTTGAAGCATAATTTTCCAACAACAAAGAGAGTAGTACCAAGGTTTAAAGCGAGAAGGATAGCCCAAAGAAGAGTAGAGAGCAACTCAATTCTCAGAGAAACAAGACTAATCCACCAAGGTTTGAAGCGAGAAGGATAGCCCAAAGAAGAGTAGAGAGCAACTCAATTCTCGGAGAAACAAGACTAATCCACCAAGGTTTGAAGCGAGAAGGATAGCAACCCAATTCTCAGAGAAACAAGAAGAGTAGAGAGCAACTCAATTCTCAGAGAAACAAAACTAATCCATGCCACCCAGAGTAAATACCACCTACCTTGAAACATAGACCAATCTGTATTTCAGAGAGAGAAAATAAAGATTCACAATCCACCTCGAAACATAGACCAATCTGTATTTCAGAGAGAGAAAATAAAGATTCACACTCTCAGAGGGGTTAAGATCCTAAATTATAGATTGCTTACTAGCTTTATAGACTATGTATGTAATCCTACAAAGTTTTGTATTTGAGCTGGATTAATAATATAAATGGTATTCTCCATTACATTAACTAGAGCGAGTCATGCTTGAGCGGCTAGGGAATATCATTCCATTACATTAACTAGAGCGAGTCATGCTTGAGCGGCTAGGGAATATCATTCTCCTGCTGTCAATTACACAAATATGCTGCTAGTATAATGAGAGTTTTATTCTTATGCTTCTTCCCTTTCCCTTTGGTGACGACATAGAACTGGATTAAAATTGATCAAATTAGATAAAAGAGATAATCCATAAGAACCATAAATGATTCAGAGATTGTTTTATGTGATTGGATATCTGCTTGTCAAAGATGCCATCTATATGCAACATTATCGAAATTGTTCAACGGTTAATTTTCATACATGTCATTGTTGTCGAGGATCACATTAATGTTCACTTTTCGTACATGTCATCGTTGTCGATGATCACATTAGTGTCGCTTCTCGTACACACGTCATTGTTGTGGAGGATCACATTAGTGTTCACTTGTGTACATTTCGACTGTATATTTTTGAATGTAAGATTACAAGTAGCTTCCTGTTTAACTTTATTTTTTCCTTGAGAATTTATTGAATATGAAATTTGTAAATATTACTCAACCATTAAAACATCTCGAGATTTCCAACACTGCGCACATAGCAAATATCTCTCAAATCTGATTACCGCAAGTTTATAGAAAATATCTCTCTACAGCAAGTTTCTAGAATAATATATTAATAATTATTCTCAACAAGTCAAATGCATTAGAGGCATAGTGTGTTTGTTATATGTTTTCTAAGTTTTAGAGTTGTTTCTGGGTGTTCAGAATTTGGTTTGGTCGACTGCATAAGTCCCACGAATAGCAACCGATATGGCCAGGGAGAGTATACGGAAAAGATCTTTCTTCCCTCTGCTGATGGCTCGGAGTTACGCGATAAATATGCTTGGAAATAGTCTCGGTGGTGTCGATCACTAAATACAGGTTTTTTTGGAAGAGATAATGATTTTTTGAATCCCAAGTTTGAGTGGTAAGTTTTACAGTTTTCCTGAGTGTTCATAATTTAGTTAAGATTTTTAGAATCCCAAATTTAAGTTGTGAATTTCCAGTTTTTTCGGAGTTGTGAATTTTCTTAGAGCAATAAAGATTTAGTAAGTTTTTCAGTGAGTTGTGAATTTCCAGTGCTCTAAAAATAAGTTTTTCAGAGTACTAAATCTAATATTCAGCTCAGTTCGGAGAAGCGCGCAGAATCCCAAGTTTGAGTGGTAAGTTTTACAGTTTTCCTGAGTGTTCATAATTTAGTTAAGATTTTTAGAATCCCAAATTTAAGTTGTGAATTTCCAGTTTTTTCGGAGTTGTGAATTTTCTTAGAGCAATAAAGATTTAGTAAGTTTTTCAGTGAGTTGTGAATTTCCAGTGCTCTAAAAATAAGTTTTTCAGAGTACTAAATCTAAGTAAGTTTTTCAGAGCACTCAATTTTTAGAACACTAAATCTATATATAAAATCAAAATTACATTTTAAATAACAAAAAGGAATCCCCGGTTTGAGTTGTGACTTTCCAGTTTTTTCAGAATACTAAAGATTTAGTAAGCTTTTTAGTGAATTGTGAATTTCCAGTTTTTTCAGAGTACGATTCAGTAAGTTTTTCAGTGAGTTGTGAATTTCCAGTTTTCTAAAAAATAAGTTTTTCAGAGTACTAAATTTAAGTAAGTTTTTCAGAGCACTAAATTTAAAAATGTTTTTCAAGTTTGACTGGTGAATTTCCGGTTTTTTCAGAACACTAAAGATGTAGTAAGTTTTTCGGTGGGTTGTGAATTTCCGGTGCTCTAAAAAAAATCAAGTTTTTTCAGAATACTAAATAAATCTAATTTCAGAACACTAAAGATTTAGTAAGTTTTTCAGTCGGTTGTGAATTTCTGGTGCTCTAAAAGGTATGTTTCTCATAGTACTAAATCTAAGTAAGTTTTTCAGTTTTTCAGAGCACTAAATCTACTAGTTCTAAATAAGTTTTTGAGAGGATTAAATCCATGAGTTTTTCAGAATACTAAGTTTTTCATCTAGGAAAATCTAATTCCTAAGTAAGTTTTTCAGTTTTTCAGAGCACTAAATCTATAAGTTTTTCAGAGTACTAAATTTTTCATGTAAGTAAGTTTTTCAGAGTACTAAATCTAAGTATAAAATCAAAATTACATTTTAAATAACAAAAACAAAAATGAATAATTTTACTAAGTAACAAAAATGAATGATTTAAAATTATTTTTCATTTAAGTTTTTCAGGGTACTAAATCTAAGTTAAATCAAAATTACATTTTAAATAACAAAAATGAATAATTTTTGAAAATTATACTAAATAACCAAAATGAATAATTTAAAATTATTTTGCATGATTCTAACCAACAATTAATAGAATCACTTTATTAGAATCACAAGTTAATTGCATTTTAAATAACAAAAATGAATGATTTTACTGAATAACAAAAATGAATAATTTAAATTTATTTTGCAAAATTCTAACTAACTATTATTAGAATCACAAGTTGGTTGGAATCACAAGTTGTTGAGTGGTAAGCTTCAAGTATACATTCAAAATTACATTTTAAATAACAAAAATTTAATTAATGATTTAAAAAAATAAAATTATTTTGCGAGATTTTAACAAAAAAATATTTTGGGAGGTTCCAACCAAAAACTATAAAATGCTAAATAACAAAAATGAATGATTTTACTAAATAATCAAAATAACAAAAATAATGATTTCTGAAAATTACATTTTAAATAACAAAAATGAAAAAGTATGTTTCTCAGAGTACTAAATCTAAGTAAGTTTTTCAGTTTTTCAGAGCACTAAATCTATAAGTTTTTCAGAGTATTAAGTAAGTTTTTCATCTAAGTAAGATTTTCAGAGTACTAAATCTAAGTATAAAATCAAAATTACATTTTAAATAACAAAAACAAAAATAAATAATTTTACTAAGTAACAAAAATGAATGATTTAAAATTATTTTTCATCTAAGTAGGTTTTTCAGGGCACTAAATCTAAGTTAAATCAAAATTACATTTTAAATAACAAAAATGAATGATTTTTGAAAATGATACTAAATAACAAAAATGAATAATTTAAAATTATTTTGCATGATTCCAACAAACAATTGTTAGAATCACTTTATTAGAATCACAAGTTAATTACATTTTAAATGACAAAAATGAATGATTTTAATGAATAACAAAAATGAATAATTTAAATTTATTTTGCAAGATTTTAACCAACAATTATTAGAATCACAAGTTGGTTGGAATCACAAGTAGTTGAGTTGTAAGTTGTTGGTTGGAATCACAAGTTGTTGAGTGGTAACCTTCAAGTAGACAATCAAAATTACATTTTAAATAACAAAAATTAATGATTTTGTCAAAAATAAATTTTAAATAACAAAAATTTAATTAATGATTTAAAAAAAATAAAATTATTTGACGAGATTTTAACAAAAATTATTTTGCGAGGTTCCAACCAAAAACTATAAAATGCCAAATAACAAAAATGAATGATTTTTGAAAATTACATTTTAAATAACAAAAATAAATGATTTTATTAAATAATCAAAATAACAAAAAATAATGATTTTTGAAAATTACATTTTAAATAACAAAAATGAATGATTTTACTAAATAATCAAAATAAATGATTTAGAATGATTTTACTAAATAATCAAAATAAATTATTTAGAATGATTTTACTAAATAATCAAAATGAATGATTTAGAATTATTCTACAAAATTCCAACCAACAATTATTAGAATTAGAATCACAAGTTGTGAATGATTTTACTAAATAATCAAGATAACAAAAAAATGATTTTTTAAAATTACATTTTAAATAAAAAAATGAATGATTTTACTAAATAATCAAAATGAATGATTTAGAATTATTTTGCAAGATTCCAACCAACAATTATTAGAATTAGAATCACAAGTTGTGAATGATTTTACTAAATAGTGAAAATAATAAAAATGAATGATTTTTTAAAATTACATTTTAAATAACAAAAATAAATTATTTTACTAAATCAGTATTTAGAATAAATAAATAAATTATTTTACTAAAGGAATGATTTAGAATGAATTATTTTACTAAATGAATGATTTAAAATTATTTTGCAAGATTCTAACCAACCATTATTAGTCCCTGCCTGGGACTATTAGCGATCGATAGATCGTTGACCGCCCATTAATTCAAAATTTTACCAAGGTTCTTTGATGCGCTTCTTCTGTTGTCCTCATGATTCAGCTGGACTTGTTGGATTGTCTACTGTCTCCAAGATACCTCTACCTTATCTTCCAGCATATTGATTCTGGTCTGTTCATCTAAAGTGGTTGTGGGAGAGGGAAATAAAAAGACGGGAAAGCATCTTCTGCTTCACTGGAGCTATTTCTCTCTATGCCATATTGTAATTAATTATTCATTAATGTTTTATGCTTTAATGATTTCTAAATTGTGTGTTACATAATTTCTTGTAATAATTTTTTATAGATATTAGGAAATAATTATATTAGTAAATGATTTTGGCCAAAGTACATAGAGATATTATAAAAAAATATTACAAACCTTGTATTGAATATCATGATTTTGTAATTTTCTTTCGAGAGATTAACCATTTGTATAAAGTAAATTTTATAATTCAGAAACCCTGAATATTGAATTTACAAGGGAAGTCTGTCGTGCTAAAATAAAATCATAATTACAAAATACAATTCATTTTTGATAACAAAAACAATGGATTCCAATCTTGTGAAAATGTTGAAGAGTTAACCTGTAGGGAGACACAGGAAAGATATTTTATCTGTTCATATAAATGGATTGTATAGTTTTATATGTGTAAGAGTAAGAGTATAAGAGTAACAAATGAACAAAAAGGCGGAAAGTTTAAAAGAAATACGAAGGTTTCGAGAAAAACAATATCAAAACTTTTATCTTATTGCATAATCTGTAACTTGAAAGTTGTTTTACAATCTAAATAAACATATTTTGTAAATACAAAAAGCCCTATATTAGGGAGAACTACAATTAGAGGTATGTTTCAGGGCAGGGCTACCCTAATCGATGATGGAGAGATTTGCAAATTAACTCGAAGCTTCACCTTCTTGATTTGGAAGAGAAGGGTGAAGAGGCCATGGCTGCTTCTGACATGGGAGGTACAGAGAATCAGAATTCTGTTCTGCACTAGAAGAAGAATCGTTGCCCTAATCCCAACCATTTACTGTATGTAGGTCTGAACAAATAAAAGATGGTGGTTAATGATTTTCTGTTTGCAATGCAATTTTGTAGTATTGCTGTGGCAG